>MJUU01008206.1:13877-29438 GCA_002080025.1 Modiolus philippinarum
TTATTAACCAGCTAAATACAATATGATAGAAAATGCCTATTTATTATCAGGGAGAAATTTTCACAGCCGGTTATTACGAGATCCAAAGCAGGGCCATTACAGCCAGAAAAAAGGGCATTATTACAGGGCCATTATTGATCACGTGACACAGACTTAAAGAAACTGCTCTCAGTTTATACCACTATTTACTTTTATCAATTTTATCCGATTTAGTTTTATGTTCATGAAATAGACCATATTTCTTTTTTGTACTTCGGCGGTAAACCCTAATGCAGTTGTATGGAGAATAATTTTTTTTTGTTTCAAATATTTGACCCTACTTGTGACCACTCATTTTAATCATCTCATCATAAAGAATCCGATGATATACATCTTTTCTTGATTTTCTGAAAAAATTTTTTTTGTTTTACTTTAGCGGTAAACCCTAGTGCAGTTGTATAGAGAATATCTTTTTTTGTTTCAAATATTTGACCCTACTTGTGACCACTCATTTTAATTATCTCATCAAAAGGAATCCGAAAATACACATTTTTTCTTGATTTTCTGAAAAAAAATGTACTTCAGCGGCAAACCCCAATCCAGCTGTATGGAGAATATTTTTTTTTTGTTTCAAATATTTGACCCTACTTGTGACCACTCATTTTAATCATCTCATCATAAGAGATCCGAAAATATACATCTTTTCTTGATTTTTTCAAAAAAGTTTTTTTTGTCCATTGAGGTAAATCTTAATCCAGCTGTATGGATAACTAAATACCGAAGTCACTGTGAATTTACTTTCTGCATATGCGGAGAAACTTTTTGTATCAGATATTTGACCCTACTTGTGACCTCTCGTTTTATTTACTTATCCCATCACTGGGGATTCGAAGATATATGCAATTCCTTGATTTTTTAAAATAAAGTTTTCTGTACTTAAGCAGGGTAAAATTTTGTATAGCAACTTTTTTGTTGCAGATATGTGATCCCACAAACGACTTTTCATGTAAAAAAATGAATTTTCAGAAAATTATTTTATATACATTTACATTCACTTATCAATCTATTTAAGCCAATTATTCTGGTTAATAAAAGTTTTAAGAAATGGGTATTTCCATAATGGCCCTGTTATGTGTCCTCGGTCTGTAATAATGGCCTTCGGATGCTGTAATGGCCCTCGACGTTGCCTCGTGCCATTACAGCTATCCTCAGGCCATTATTACAGACCTTTAACACATAACAGGGCCATTATGGAAATACCCATTTATTAATACTATATTTATAAATTTGGCAGTTAGTTTTAAGATATCAATAGATTTATTATTGAATATAAAAGACATATATTTGATAGTGATATAAGATTTTGACATTGTGTATAAATGTTTACTTAATTTCTGAATATACATATTCCTCTGTGATGCATAATGAGAACATTTTGAGAAGAAGTGATATTCATCTTCAATGCTCTCATCATTACACGACAGACAAATACGCAAATTTCTTTCAATTTTCTTGTAACGGCCCCTTTCAATTTCTAATATATGGGCACTTAACCTAAACTGACTTATAATGGACATTTCCTTTTTCGATTTGAATATATCAATATAATGAGGGCGTTTTGCTGGGATAAAAGTTTTATTGAAAAATGACATTTTTTCACTACTAGCTAATGAACCTAACATGTTTTGTTTAAATTGATCAAATATTCTTTGTTCAATCTTANTAATATAAAATTGTAAATTATCCAGTTGTAACTTAAGGTAACCAAATCCTAACTTATTCAACAAATTTTTTACATGAGACATCCATATACTTTTATCTTTCACCTCACTAAAGATTTCATTAACTAATGTATCAGGAGATTAAGAATGTGATTTAAAAATTTAACCATGTTTAATCGAACTTTAAGATGCAGAGATGTTCTATTCAATTCTGCTAAACATGCAATGTTTGTAGTTTTACGGTTAACGCCGAGGATTTCTTTTATAAATTTTAAGTGTAAATGTTCATAAGGGTCAGAGTCGCTGGACGTTTTTACAGCCCCCATACCTCACTGACATATAGGACATATATACATTCACAACAGTGGCTAAAAGGATAATTATGGTGAATGAAAGGATATGGAGTAAATGCACATGAGACGAAGTCTCTACAAATACATGGTAAAACAAGCAATGGAACAACGCATTTATTGTTGTTCTTCATCTTGAAGTCACCACGAGGCCTTCAACAATGAGCTTTGCTCATACCTCATAGTAAGTTCAAGACGGCCCCTAGCACCGGTTTGAGCCGAATTGTCAAGCAACGCTACATCCATGTCTTCATTGCTCATGGATGCGGGATTGTCAACAAACATACAAATATAGAGCCTATAAATTTCGTCATGTGACAGCGCGATTTCACTATAAAGATGCAAAAATTACGCCTCAGGTTTATAACATTCAATTTTTTTGTTGAAAACATTATTAACTAGGGATGACTGTTTTAGCAACCTAAAACATATATTTTTTAAAAGGATACACCAGGAACATTCCAAATACACGAGGAGCGAAAGAAGAGCAAGAAAAACTTCTTTTTTACTACACACACACTTATATATTTATAATGTTTATGCGGGTAACTTGGTCATAAGTGAAAAGGTCTATAGGCAACACATAAGAAAGGACAAGGTTACATAAAGGTCACTATAAAAGCGTACCTACACCCTGAAAAACTTTAAACCAGGTGATATGATGCAAACTTATTGCATACACTTCAAAAATTTATTTTTTTTTATCTACAGACCACGTGTCAACTTCACACGAAGGCCATAATGCTACATGACACATTCTCAGAGTGACAGACCCAAATGCCAAATATCTTAAGTCTAGGTCCAAATATAAAAAAAATGGGTCTTGACAAAAACTTAACAAAAACATTTATATGACAAAAGTCACAACACAAAGGTCATTTTGGTATGCAACACACCGTCTCATGATGATACACTCGCATGCTAAAGTATAGGTCAAAAGATAAAAAAATATCTGGAGGTAAAAAATTCTGTCGATTTCAGGCCAAAGTAACATGAAGGTCATTAGTGTATGCGACCTTATGATGATATACTAACATGCCAAATATCATAATTCTATGTAAAAAATGAAAAAAAGCTCTGACCCGAAGCTAAATATTCAGTAATTTGACGGCAAGATGAAAAAAATCAAGGTAACATGAAGGCCATTATGGTACGAGGACATTCTTCGCATACTGATGCAACCACATGCAAAATAGTTTAAGTGTATGTAAAAACAACGGCAGTGGAATAATGAAGGAACAAAGCACAGGATTACATAAATCAAAGTCCAGAGACAAGACAAAAGCAAGAACACCAGAAGACGGAAGACCAAACACACCACATGCCAACAAAACACACAGACATTACATATACATCACAAAAAACTAAAGCACTAAAAGTGTGAAGTGTGGGGTTTCCTCACCGTTCATTGAAGATCTTATGGTGGCTTTGAGTTGTTATTACTCCCCTTTGGGTCGTTGTCTCTTTGACACATTCGCCGTTTCCCTTCCTTTTTCTATCAGAAAACAAGACTGACATCAGGTGCTCCTGATGGACAAGCTTGTCCTGCCCTGCATACAGCACCCGTGACACAGTCAGTGAGGCATTTACGGGTTAGAAAATCTGTTTGGTAGCTGATCGGTTAATGTCATTTTCTAACCCGTAGACAAAACCAATAAAAATCAATGGTACGTGTTATTTCTCTAACCCTTAAACAGTACCAAGGTAAAAATGTGGTAAGTTTCTGTAAATGTCTCTAGTGTTCAGACAATAACAAGGACAAATCGGTAACACAAATATCACTAAGGCCACGTCAAATTAATTAATAGATTCTCATCCCCACCCGTCCCATTTTTCTAAGCTCTATTTTTTTTATTTTCAATTATTCAGAAATTGTCTTTAAATTCCCACCCACCCCAGATTTTTTGTTACAGATGGATGAGAATCTACAAATTAACTTGATAGGGCCTAATAAAGACAAAACTAAAATTTAACAGTATGATAAACATGATAAACAAGACAACACAAAACAACTAAAGCACTACGAGTGTGAACCCCCGTAAAAACCGAGGGTGAAATCAGGTGTTCTAGAAGGGTGAAAATGTCCTGCCCTGTATACAACACCCGTCACACTCTCAGTGGGTCAATCCAGGGTAAAGTCAAAACCGATAATTTCAAATCCGAGAAGACGTGAATCTAACTGTCAGTTTTCATTTGTGGCACTGACATTTCATATCTATCTATGATGTCGTGTTGACGGCCATAGAATTTCTGAAGGGACGTAAGTATCAACGACTGAACATATCCCTGACTCAGCAGTTTTGTGACAATGCTTTTGCTCTTTCCACAAAGTCACTGTATGAACTGTACGCTCTACAGTAACGAATTAATTGTGAAATATACACTCCACAGGCTTGGGAGGTAGGTATATTGCTGCAGAGAAAGCGATCGAGAAAAGTTTACAATTGGAAAGTCAAAATCATCACGTTTGTCAAATACTTTAGACGAATTCAGACGTCCATGTTCATCAATGTATAACAAAAGGTCAAGGTTTGAAAAAGAATTGGGTGTATCGGTTGTCTCTTTAATTTCAAGTTTATTGGGCTTGATGCGATGTAAATATTCTTCAAATGTTGGTTTATTAAGAGAAATTACATCGTCTATATATATATATATCTGAAGCTGAAATTAAAAGTCTGGGCTGCTTGTATTTGTTTCTGTTGTATTAGCCCTTGTAAAAACTGTTCTTTATATGAAAAAAAGGAAAAGGTCAGCTGAAAGTGGTGCACAATTTTTCCATAGAAATCCCTATTGTCTGTTGAAAAACGCGGTCTCCACATTTAACAGAAATGTTGCCGATCAAAAATTCAATCATATTTATCACGCCATTTTCACTGTATTATTGTTTGACTCAGTGTGGTTCTTAACAAAATATGCTTTATCTTTTCCTATAAGGAATACCTGCGTTGTCCATTTTTTGTACAGAAACATTGATGCATTAGACCGGAAATTACTGTTTTAAGTTTATTATGTGGAAGGGTTGTATTAAGGGTAGAACAGTCAAAAGTTTGAATGCTATTGCAGTATGGGAGACTGTTTGAGGAGAGCTGTTTAGGGGTGTCTTTGGAATTTTTAAGAATCCACATCTGATTCACGTCGCTCGTAAAATATGCTTTATCGCAGTAGCTTTTAAGACCATCTTTAACTTTAGTCAGTATATTGGTGAGTAGTTTGAATAGGTGCTTAATGGTGCATCTGGCAGATCCTGCAATGAATCTCTGTTTGTAGGGATTCTTGAAAAGATTTGGCACCCAGTTAACTGCTATTTTCATCCACTTTGTTACCGAAGGATGCTAAGACAGAAGTGTGAATTGTTATTATCTTGTCCATTGATAATGTAGTTGGGGTATAAGAAGGATTGCCAGATAAAGTGTTAATACCTTATATATATATACTGGTTGTTCTAGTTTTCATAGATGCTTTCAAGCGCCGGATACGATTAATGATTAATGACTTAATCGACTGTTGTTCTTGAATTGGTTTTGCCTTGTCTCTGAATGATTAATGACTTAATCGACTATTGTTCTTGCTTTTGCATTGTCTCTGGACTTTGATTTATGTAATATTGTGCTTCGTTCCTTCGGTATTCTACTGCCGTTGCTTTTAATCGACCTGATCCAGTGTGACAATGTCTCCAAATTTTCTTTTTCTTTCTCTGCCCTCAATCTGGCATGGTACCCATTTGCATCCATCATAATTTTGAAGTTTCTTTCAGTTGATGTGCTGGGATTAGCGGAATTTCGGACCTTTTGAAAAAATATCTCGTAATTAATCTCGTAATTATCTCCAAAGATGACATAATTCTGATCCATAGGGAAAAAATTCAGTAATTTGGCCTCAAGGAAAAAGGTTAAGGTCATATGTAGATCATTAAGGTACATGACGAACCATCTCTTGATTATACACCAAGATGCCAGAAATCTTAATTGCGGGTAAAAAGATAAAACATTCTAGCCAGAAGCTCGAACATTCAAATAATTGAATAGGTGCTTAATGGTGCATCTGGCAGATCCTGCAATGAATCTCTGTTTGTAGGGATTCTTGAAAAGATTTGGCACCCAGTTAACTGTTATTTTCATCCACTTTGTTACCGAAGGATGCTAACACAGAAGTGTGAATTGTGATTATCTCGTCCATTGATAATGTAGTTGGGGTATAAGAAGGATTGCCAGATAAAGTGTTAATACCTTAAATATATATACTGGGTGTTCTAGTTTTCATAGATGTTTTCAAGCGCCGGATACGATTAATGATTAATGACTTAATCGACTGTTGTTCTTGCTTTTGCCTTGTCTCTGAATGATTAATGACTTAATCGACTATTGTTCTTGCTTTTGCCTTGTCTCTGGACTTTGATTTATGTAATATTGTGCTTTGTTCCATCGGTATTCTACTGCCGTTGTTTTTAATCGACCTGATCCAGTGTGACAATGTCTCCAAATTTTCTTTTTCTTTCTCTGCCCTCAATCTGGCATGGTACCCATTTGCATCCATCATAATTTTGAAGTTTCCTTCAGTTGATGTGCTGGGATTCCCGGAATTTCGGACCTTTTGAAAAAATATCTCGTAATTTTCGTAATTAATCTCATAATTATCTCCAAAGATGACATAATTCTGACCCATAGGGAAAAAATTCAGTAATTTGGCCTCAAGGAAAAAGGTTAAGGTCATATGTAGACCATTAAGGTACATGACGAACCATCTCATGATTATACACCAAGATGCCAGAAATCTTAATTGCAGGTAGAAAGATAAAACATTCTAGCCAGAAGCTCGAACATTCAGTCATTTGACTTCAAGGTCAAAGGTCAAGATGAAATTAAGGGCATCATGGTAAATATGACAAATATCTTAAATCAAGGTCAACAGATGAAATACATCGGCAAACGAATACCGAAGCAAGAACAAGGAAAGGGAAAATTCTAAAATCATGGCAATTCACAGCAACACGAACTGAGACAGTATGACAAAGACAAAACAAATAAACAAAAATGAACAAGAACGCCACAAAACTAAAGCACTAGCAGTGTGAACCCCTATAAAAACTGAGGTATCATCAGGTGCTCNGGAAGGGTAAGCATGATCTGCTCCACATGAAAAAGAGAGTCCTACAGCTAATAATGCAGTAATTTGACCTAAAGGTCAAAGATTAAGGTCATTATGGTACACTAAAACCTTCTCATAATGATAAACGCACACGCCAAATATCTTAAGTTGGTCAAAAGACAAAAAAGTTATGGACCGAACATGATTGTATAAGATGAAGAAAAAAAGAAGAAGAAACACAGGGTAAAACAATATTTCTCCCTTTGTCGAAGCGGAGACATGCATAATTCAATTTATGTACCCGGAAGTTCCAAACTTAACGAAACTTCGTTGCAGTCCGTATTTTTGAATGTAGACCTCTTATGAAATCTTCTCATTGGTCCTAGCTATCATTTAAGAGATAGAAGTTGTCGAAATGACAATCTGCAGAAGCTAAATTCGGTATTGACGGAAATGGACAGTTCGTTAGAAGGCTGAACTATTATGATATCTATGGGGCAATAAACAGGGTTTGTAAAATTTGCATCGGCAAGCGAATACCGAAGGAAGGAGCGAGAAAATATGTATTTCTTAAAAAGAGAGAAGAAGACAAAAGCAATTGGAAGGAAGGAGCGAGAAAATATGTATTTCTTAAAAAGAGAGAAGAAGACAAAAGCAATTTAGTCGAAAAACAAATGGAGTCAACATAAAAAAGGCAATAAACAAATCAAATAAAACAAAATGAGCCTGAACACACCAAAACTTAAACACTAACACCCAACAAAGCCTAGGGGTATCATCGGGTGCTCTTGAAGGGAAAGTGTGATCTGCTCTGAGCATGGCATCCTTGTTGTGTTTGTCCGTTGGTAATAAAATCTGGAACTACTCATAAAATTTGTTATGCTATTTGACCTACTCATAAAATTTGTTATGCTATTTCTTGTTATAGCAAAACCTTTGTTATTGGATGACGTATTTGTGATGGCTAGCGCTACAACAATGTACATGCAGTGTCTACCAAGCAATAGTGTACAGTTTATGTTTTGTAACCATGGCGCACACTACTTATCTAGGAGGTGAGTCTCTTAAGCAGGAAAGAAACCATCGTTTCATTTTTAATTTAAAGTTTAAAAAGGACAAACGCTGGTCAACTTTTGATGGTGATATTGACTGTGGAGAGATTTGAATCATTTTCCTTATTAATTTTCATTAACGGATTTAAAATTTAACTCTATCTTTCGGTAGACAAATGAACTATAAGATGACTTGTCCTTTCTGGATTTTACAGGCTTCAAAAATGTAGCTTTTTTTCTGGAGTTTTTCAAATCTTGTACCATTTTACATTCTGTTTCTAATTTACCACTCCTTGACCCATCTTTCTAAATTATGTATTGTTTTTTTTTCCTTCCCTTCAAGACTGTGGTCATGGAGTTAGTGGTCTACCTGTATTGGGTTTTATTCGTATGTTTATTATACTATAGGAACACGGGACAGATAAAGGGGAGGTTTGGGTACCCATAAACCGGTATAACCCTACCGCTGGCTTTTGCTAGTGCCGGTAACAAGTCCGGCTGTCCCAAGTTCCTATTGTTGTCTTCGTTTTCGTGTTCCTCATGTGTAGTTCCATAGCAGATTGTGGCATGTAATTATAATTTTCAGCCATTGTAGGTGTTTCCTGTTATCAATTTTTTACATTCAGACTACATTTTGGTGAAGTGTTTGTATCGAACTCTAAATCATTTTCTATACACAAAGGCGTGTTTATACTGTATTTCGTCCTCGTCATTTACGTTATCTCTCTATGAGTTTTCCTTATATTTTTATTATGATTTTAAAATGGGAATGAGATAGAGAAACAGAAGGTTTGGGTTCCCATAAGCCGGTTTAATCCTTACGCTGGCTTTTGCTAATGCCTGTGCCATGTCCGACTCTCCCGAGTTACCATCGTTATTAACGTATGTCTCTTGTCTTTCATTTCTGTTTTTCTAGTCCATTTCGCTTGTGAACCGTGGCATGCAGGTGTTTACTGTTATCTTGTCTTTGTAATTGTATGATTTTAAAGAGGGTAACCCTATAATGTTAAAATCTAAAAGTCGTCCGGTAACAATTTACTCCCCCCTTTCCAATAGCTGTTCCCGTTTTTAAACACGAAAGAGCTTTATTGTTGGTTACTTATCAGGGATAGGGTCAATTATGTGGGAGAGTGATTTATTAAATTACAATTACTTTTCAAAATTAACGATGAAGGGATATGGAGTAAATGCAAATGAGACAAAGTCTCTACAAATACAAGTTAATAATAAGCAATGGAACAACGCTTTTATTGTTGTTCTTTATCTTGAAGTCATTCAACAAAAACCTTCCATGAGTTAAAATTACAATTACTAGAATTATTACAATAACTTAAATTTTAAAATGTAATTAATTGAATTAATTTAATTATACATATAATTAATTAAAATACAAATTACATTCAATCTTTTAATGCAGAACATATCAAACAAAAAAAATGTACATGCATGCAATGAAAATTCAGGTCAATATTAGTCCCAATTCAAATATAAGAACCGTTACATTTAATAAAATGTTAAATGCTCAAATGTGTTGTCAACAAATTCATATTTGTCCGGTTTAAATGCCTTGAACTTTCTATGAGGTATGAGCAAAGCTCATTGTTGAAGGCCTTGTGGTGACTTTGTTCCTTTGCTTGTTTTTACCATGTATTTGTATAGACTTTATCTCATGTGCATTTGCTCAGTATCCTTCCATTCATTATTTACGACTGGAGTTTGTCTCTCTTGCAGTGTAGAGAGATGTATGCTCTATATATTTCAGTTATGTTGTACTTGTACGTGAGAGGATTCCTCATATGGATATTCTATCATTCTATCAAATTTTGGCATTCATTTATGTAATTTCGAAATAGAATTCTAACCACCCGTTTAAAGTTCCCACATCTCACTATTTTATATGCAAAGTTTTCGTACAATCGACTTGATGAATGTAATCGTCCAGTAGCTTAGGACACTGATGCTTTTGTCGAGCAACGGATGAGAGTGATTGTTAGATCACTTTGCCAGTTTAAGGATGATCCCTCCTCAAGTTCATAATATCAAGGTTTTGAAATTAGTATCTTTATTTATTAGAATATGGATCATACATCATTTTAAGCAAAAAAAGATTGATAGGTCAAGTGTGCCCGTTTTTGAGATTTAAGTGCCTGAAATTTTGGCGGGAAACCGAACTCCTCTAGATTTTTCATTTACTTTGCATTAATGCAATCGACCTTTGAAATACAATGAAGATATATCAAGAATTTCATCAATTGTTGTCAAACATTTATTTAAAATGCATACAAACATATTTTGAAAAGAAAAGTGGGGGTCAGTGGGCAAAATTTTCTAATGCATCATGATGGATAAAACATGAGAATTCCGAAAGTCAGAGGCAGTTTCAAAATCTGAGGAGTGACCATCCTTAATAAATGTTTGTTGACAATCCCACATCCATGACCGGAAAAGCGTTGTTCGAAATTAAGAAAAGAATACCGTTCAAACCGGTGCTAGGGGCGGTCTTGAACTTACTATGAGGTATGAACAAAGCTCCTTGTTGAAGGCCTCATGGTGACTTCAAGATGAAGAACAACAATAAAAACGTTGTTCCTTTACTTGTTTTTACCATATATTTGTAGAGATTTTGTGTCATGTGCATTTACTCCATATCCTTTCATTTATTACTTTACCGCTGCACTAAAAATTTTGTCAAAAGGCGCAGATTTGGTAATGATTGGCGAGTTCGCGCTTGCTAGTTTGGATAAAGAGGGAAATTAAGAACAATTTACATTTCAATATACCAGGGAATTTTTAGTCATGTCGATACATTGTTTTTCAAGATATTCGTCTACTTCATTTAAAACTGTTTTTGAGGATACTTGTCTTTTTCTTGATGGAGTCGATGGCATGAAGCTGAAAAAGTCTTTTACTTGAAACAATTTATGCATTTCGTTTTGAAGTTTTCAGTGTCACAGCTTTCAAATTAGCAGTTCTTTGGCACTTCATAATGTTTGCAAATAAATGAACCAAAAATTTCTAAGTCTACATTTTGTGGGCTTCTGAGCATGCCAACTATCCAAAAAGAAATCAGATTTAGTGAGTTAACTACTTATTAAAGTTCAGTGAATATTTATTTAAATCTTTTTGTACAGTAAGTTCAGTATTTAGTTATTTGTACATGTACATTGCCATGTTGTAAATCAATTAAGACCTGTTGATTATTACAAACACCTGTTATAAATGTGTCATTTGAAATTGCCATAACAAAGGATAGAAGCGAAACATCATATAGCTCAAGGTCTTTGACCATGTATATTACGTATATGAGAGAACATGATATTATGAGAGAACAAGATAATCCCCTTCTTCGTGAATACGTACGAGCGGTAGCCATAAGAAGAATAATCATTTTTTTTTTTTACAATTTTAAAATATTGTAAAGTGCTCAAGAAATAACAAGAATAATCAAACATTATAGACACACAATAGATAGACTAATTTAGCCAAATTTGACTTCATCCAGTCATGCTATAATCTTAGAAATTCACATCTATAGAAAACTGAAGGTGATAAAACGGGTGTTGTGAATGTAATTGCATAATGTTATTCATTATGGAGAAGGAAGTTTTATAGCTTAAAGATGTAAAAAGAGATGATTAAGATAACACTGACTTAAATTTATATATTATGGAACTGAGGCACAAAATGTGCTTACAGTGGATACGTAACTTTTAAAGGATTATTATTATTTTTTTGGGAGGGTTGGGGGTTGGGTTGGGCTGATTTCCTGGTTTGATCATAACAAGATCCTGATTCCAAGAACATTATGTACTTATTATGTTTTTGATAACTTACTCTACATAAATTTTTTGAAATATATCCAAAAAGATTGTTTTAACCCCGAAATGCCATTTGTAACCTCCAATGCTTTACTCTTGCTTTTTTTTTTATTAAATTAATGATGCCCTCCCCCTCGTGTATTTTTTCTTTGTGTTCATTTGCATTACTGCAAATATACTGCAATTGAAAATGCGTCGATTACAAAATACTTTCAATGACATCAAAAATGTAATTAATTACACTCAACTACAATTACCCCATCCCTGTTGCTGATATTTCTCGCTTTATTTCAAATAATGATAATGATTTTATTGCAAAATTACACCCCTTGGGGTCAAAGCAAAACAAAAACAATACAAAACATATACATTGTGTATACAGCATAAACACAAGAATTACAAAATACTAAACTAAAAATATAAACTGCAATGTAATTCAAATGACTCTTTGACCTGTGTGGACCCTATTTCAAATCTCATCATTATTTTATAAAGGTGCAATATTCGTTGAACATATTTAAAAGGAACTTGATTCTAACCAGTTTTTCTCAAGTATTGGAGTTGCTTCCATATCATAAACGTCTTGAATAGAACAGAGAAAGACTCCTTTAAAAGAGGTAGAAATAAAGCAGTTTTTGCAACGGTAGTTGCCCCGTTTCCTGTTGACTACAACAAATTCTCTAATCGAACGGGTTACTCCATTTTCAAATTTTAAAGCTCTACGTATACACAGAACTTTTAAATGTAAAATTTAGCTATCGACATTTGAGAAATTATCGTTCTAAACGGGAAACAATGTTAAAGATTGTTTCTCTGATTTTATGCAATTTATTTCATAGTAAAGTGAATCTTCGGAATGTCGATTCTCCAATTAATTTCTGCAAATTGGTGCTACTATCGTAGCTATGTGTATCATTGCACCATTCAGATATTTAGTGAAATACTTTGAATAAAAATGTCGTACGACCTGTAGAATGGCTAATGCCAGTGATATAAAAGCAAAAATCAATTTGCCAAACAAACATTTAAAAGAAAAAAAATCACCAATTCAACGTCTAATTTTCTAAGAAACTGCCTCGAGACAACCCTGCTAGCAGAAACTTCAGACCCATCTATAGCTATCTGTCCTGATCTTATATGAATTTTCATGTATGAAAATAAAGTTTTTGATAAAATAGTATTATTATTAGTTATTTTGGTCTCATTTTAAATCCTAATGATCAATTGTTCATTGTCAATTTTGATAAAATAGTATTAAACATCTTTTTGTTATGGTTTTTCAAATGTTTGATTTGATCTGCACCGAAGAGATATAAGTTCTTGAAATTGCCATCTGCAGTAACTAAATTTGTAGTTGCGTCGGTATTTTGTCATTAATTGTGAAGATTTAGATATTGTAACAATTAAATCCTATAGGCCTTGTTTGATAAGCAACAGTATGCTTTCCACAAACTGCAATCCGACTGAGAAAGAAATGTATAAACAACAAGCTGCAAGAGATTGGAAACTGTTTCTTCAACACAGATCAAAGGAACTTAAGACCGGTGAGCCATTAAAATGTACATTGTCATTTAATGTAAAAGACCTAACACATATTGATTTATTTCAAAACATTTAAATTTCCAGCAAATCTTGATACGTGTAGCTTTTCTCCATCGGCTCCTCGTTTTCACTTTTATCAATGTCAGTACTCGGAATTGCAGTGTAAAAATCTCGGGGTTCATCGAGATAACGATTTTTGTCTAAGTTGTTTGTAAGATCATTGATCCATCAGTGAGTCAAGCCTTCGAAAAAAGCGGTCCAGAGTGGTTCTTGAAAAGTTGTTCCAGCCTTCATTTACCATTTTTAGTCAATTTCGTTAAAAGATCAGCATGAAAGTAAAACAAATCAGGAAAAGGGAAAGGGGGTTCAAGAACTCTTCTGTGCATATCAAATCAATACATTTAAAGGACCATATATCAAAAGATGTATGAAAGCTATAAGAGACCAAATGACCAATGGGATCGAAAAGCGAAGCATTCAAGGACAGAGCATTGCACGAAGGAGATACTCCTGAGTTTCAAACAAAATTGTCTATATTGTGGATATATGATATTGTAATTTATCAAATAAAATCGGTTTTCAAGTCAATATATTGTTCCCTGCACTTGAATGAACCTTTGCAGATCCAAATGGGGTTCAAAAGGTTAAAACCCTTTTATGAGATAGTTGTTGAATTGTGCGGAGAACTTGAGACAAAATGGACCAAAATTGGCCAAAAATATTATGTTATCCTGGTTTTGAGAAGACTGGATCCGTCGGCATTTTACATCGATGTTAAATGATGACCCCTAGATGCTTTGTTTTGGGTCGTTTTACCCCATTTCCTTTCTTTTTCATAATGTTTAAATTATTCTGTTTCAGGAGGTATCTTGTTTGTTCTCCTACATTTTGATAAATACCCGGATTGTGGTCAGTTAGATGTTGTCCTCAGTGAACTATTGACCGATAAAATGATATCAGAGGTAAAATAAATGTAAGGATATGGGGTAAGTGCGCATAAGGTTGATAAAATTGAAAATGTTCAAGTAGAGGCCAATCATAACGGGAGGAACAAAATTAACATCAGTTCAAAAGCTTTATGATGAAACGGGATGGAAAAAACTTTCTGAAAGAAGAGAAACGCATAGATTGGTTTTATTATATAAAATTATCAATAAACTTACACCTTTATTTCTTTATATTTTGTTACCAAATACAGTTGCCTCAGTGCATGGCCATTTCACACGTCAGGCAAATAATATCTCGGAAACCGAACAAAAACAAATTTTTATTCAAATTACTTCTTTCTTTTGCCAATTGGATTATGGAACAAACTTCCAAAAAGAAGTGCAAGAAAGTAAATCTTTAAATATGTTCAAAAATAAGTTAATTAGTAAACGTGATTGCCCGAAGTATTTTTACATAGGCACTAGAACGGGACAAATACTACACACCAGATTGCGAATGAACTGTAGTTCATTAAACGAACACTTATTCTCACGGAATTTGGTGGACTCTCCTAATTGTACATGTGGTCAAGTCGAGTCGTCTTCTCATTTCTTACCCTATTGCCCGAAATATTCTCGTTTACGAGAAAATATTCTCGAAACTATTAGTACAATTGATGTCATGAACCCATAAACATAGACCTTTTATTATTTGGTTCTGAGGGTTTAAATTTAGAAACAAACATTTTTTCTTACAGTTCAAAAGTATATTTTGAAAAGTAAGAGGTTTATAAATACATAACTTGTACTTTTCTCTGCATTTCTTCTTTTTCCCATATTTGTGTATTTCTGAATGATTTTTAGTATATGTGTTTATCAATATAACCTTTCTGTAGCAATATATACTTAAGATGTCTGTCAATTGTAATTTGGGGACAGATTAGTATAAGCTTTAATAAGCTTGTTTCTGAATCCAGTAGTTTATTTGTCTATATGTATATTTAATATGAAAAAGAAAGGAAAGGGGGTAAATGTCAAGGAGACAACATCCCATATCCAGGTTAAAACGATCCAAAAACAAAGCATCT
>MJUU01008206.1:29697-43230 GCA_002080025.1 Modiolus philippinarum
TACCCTTACAATGAAGTACATAAAACATGAAGACAATACACACAGGTACTGTCCGGACAAATGCTCGCAGTTACTGACAGCTAGCTAAGGACATAATTTCCGTTGACTATGATATCAAGCCTTCTTACATATTAAACTTCAATTGAAATACTTCTAAATAGATTTGGTATAACAACGTCATCAATTATGAAAGAAGAACATGATATTGTGCAATGCCAAATACTGCCAATATGAAAAATTGTTTAAATTTAGTTATGGTGTAAAGCATTTAGGAGATGATCAATATTTTTGCCAACAAAAACCAGAAGTAACGATTTAACAACAATGCTGTATTTATATCCTTTATGAATAAGTTTGTTCAACGGATTAATAAGTTTTGCAGGACAATTTTTGAATTTATGCGCTTTGTAAATGATATTGCCATAGAAGTTTGGATGTGAAATGCCCTGATGTATAAGAGCCCTGCATGTAGAACCAAATTTTCTTAATAAGTCAATGTATCTATAATAAAATTTAGAGAATGTTTTTATCAATTTATGATATCTAAACCCTTGATGCAGAAGTTTTTCAGTGAGACAAAGATTTCGCTCGTTGAAGTCAGAAACATCACTACATACTCGTGCATATCGAACAAGTTGTGAAATGTAGACCCCGTAAGAAGGGCTAACGGAACATCGCCGTCGAGATGGGGAAAATTGACTATAGGGAAGGAGAAATCATCCCTTTTATCATAAACCTTAGTGTTTAACTTTCCTTGATTTATTGATATATCAAGATCAAGAAAAGGAGTATAATCACTGCTGCTATTGGATTTATTTAAAGTAAGTTCTGCAGGAAAAATTTCATCTGTAAATTTAGAAAATTCAGGATTGTTTAAAGCCAAAATATCGTCCAAATATCTATATGTATTGTTAAATTTATGCACTAAATGCTGTTTAGAAGGGTCTTTTTGAATTTTTGCCATGAATTGTGACTCGTAGCAATAAAGAGATAAATCTGTTATCAGAGGGTACCCATAGGAATACCTATTTTTTTGCCGATAGACTGTATCACCGAAGCGAACAAAAATGTTATCAAGAAGAAAATTAAATGCTTTTATCATATCCTGAGAAGTCCAGTTGGTATATTTGTTATGTTTGTCGTCACTTAAAAACGATTTAAATGTATTGCAACAAATGTACGTACATAAGTATGTTTATCTGAATAAATATGTTTAAACCAAGTGCGCATGAGACAAAATACAAATTCATCGTAGAATCAAGAAAAAGAACAACGCCTTTATTGTTTTTCTTCATCTTGTAGTTACTATGAATTAAGTTTTTATTTCATAAAGATGTGAATACGGATACCTGCAGCATTCCTATTTACGTACTGCAATCCGTTTTTATGTCATCTATGCTTTCAACTAATAAAAAGTCGTTCAATAAAAAATAACATGTTTTAACTGACTTAAAATATATATTTTTAATTATGTTTTATATACTGTCCACACTGGAAAAACCTTTGGACCACCAATTAAAATAAAAAGTCGAAGGTGTTTCTACCCTTCCCCACAGATACAAAACTCAGTTGCCCAAGAGGTCCAAAAATATAACAATACACAGTCTTCACAAATGCAGAGAGCAGAAAATAAATGACAAAACAATTTTACAAATCTGAATACTACATCTTCATGGATATGTAGCTTTTCGTGTAAAAACCCCCTTAAACATTTCTGATACAAAGGACAATTTTCTAATTGCCAGTGATACATTTCTTTATCTGCAGTATTTACATTTCTCTGTCTAATAAAACTTTTAATGCTTTTTAGAAAAAAAACATCTTTCTCAAAATACCTTTCACAATAGTTTATTTTTATACGACACCAAAAACTTTGAGGTCGTAAAATGGTATGGCGCTGTCGTCGTCGTCGTCCGCGTCGTCGTCTATAGACACTTTTGTTTTTGGTCAATAACTTAAGTTCCAAATGATCAATCCTTATGAAATTTTAACACAATGTTCCTTGGCACAAAAGAAGGACTTTGAAGGGTTTTAGATTTTGTGGCCTCTCCCGTTTTTTTAAAAAGGGGCCAATAAAGGTAAAATTCGGTGTATTCACATAATTGGCTGTAGAATTTTTATTATTCATCAGATTTTGATGGGGTTTCTTTCAGTGTACTCCTTAGCAAATTTCCAATCAGTAGTCTAATCAGTAGTATGTCAACGGATTTCATGTCTCTGTACCATTCATGAGATAAATGGGGCAAAAAAGGGGCGAATCACAAAAATTTTATCTTTTTTTATTTCTAGTCTGATTTTAATCCATTTTTTTTCAATGGATTCCTTATGAAAAATTAATATGGCGATAAACTATTAGATATTTGTTCACATGTTTCCTTTTGGAGCTATAAGGGGCCAAAACGGGTCGAAATTGCAAATATGCAGATTGCATAATTTTTTTATTTTTTATTGGATTTCCATGGGATTTTTTTCTTTACATTCCACCTGTCTTTAGCTTTCATTTGTATGTCAACGGATTTTGCGTATCTCTTACTGTTTCCGAGCTGTAAGGGGTCAAAGGGGTTAAGATTGCAATTTTCACAATTTTCACAAATATGTAAAATATTTATTTCTCATTAGATTTAGATGTTTTTTCTTTGTTTTTTTTTCTAGTTTGTGTCCAGCTAATTAATGTTTCAGTCTCCTTTTTGTGTCCATCTAGTTACTGTGTCAAGTCTTTACTGTGTCCACATTCACTTTATATTGCACTTGTTAAAATTTCAGTGGTCGACATGCAGCGCTCCGCGTAGCCCTTTATTTATTGTTAAAGTATATCTATCTAAGACAATAAATCCAATGAAATGGTTGTTCTATCACTATGAAATTCACATTATATTATCTTGAAACAATGGCTACTGTGATTGTTTTCCAGAAAGAATTTGTCAACATAACATTTTGTAACTATCTGAGATCTGAAGATGAATTACGACAGCCGTTTGAAGAGAAATCAGAAGAAGTCAAAGATCTGGAACTAGTCACCATTGAAAAATTAGACAGACATGCTCTTATCAAAGTTGGGTCTGGTAATCTTTTTCTTTTCCTTAAAATCATCTAATCAGGACCATTGGGGTAAAGAATTTTTAAGGTATCACTGGCCTCATATCTTAATTCACAACCAACACATTGCAGCAGACATGTGATATGAACCCATATCATATGCGAGTTACATTCTCAACAAAATGCCAAACTCACTTGCCTCTGGTTCATAGTTTAATATCCCGTGTCAAGAATCCACATCTGTGTGACAATTAAATGTTTGTTTTGTAGTTGTTTACAATGCAAAAAAGTTATAAACGTTATATTATGCTTTATGAGCTTCAATAAATTAATATATTATATACTTATTTAAATATATATCATCTGATTTGTTCAAATCATGTCACATGACATTTGAGATTTCGCTGGGTAAACCGGTTAATGTTGGGTCGCAAAGGAAGGTCAACCGGTAAACAAGAAAATTCGGTATAATATAACAGTTTGTACCCTAGACAGTGTGTGACCAAACGGTTTCATTAAGGTTATCCTTAAACATTTCGGGTGACCTTACTATCTCGGGGAGAGAAACCACTGGGTCACACACTATCTAGGGTGGTAATCTGTATAGTACCACATTAAGAAATATTCGATCATTACGGTAGTTACTGAACGCAAAGTGACAGAAAACCTAACAATATTGTAATAAAACTTAAGATTGACTGGGCGGAGTTTGTCATAAACTTTGAACTGGGGTAAATCTACTTTTTCAGAGAGTGCCAACATTAGGTGTTAAAAGATTACAATAAAATTAATTATTAATGGTCATGTATTTATTTGTATAGTGAACACTTTTCAAAAACAAATAGTTTACAATTTGTATGTCCCAAGATATAATAGATAGGAACATTCACCAATCAAACAATTGTCGATCTATTAAAAAGATCACCCTGCATTTGGTCTATTGTACCTATTGATGTTTTGGAATGACCAAATCCTGAATGACAGGTAACTCCGCCCGTCAACCTAAACTTTTCTTACAATACTACATGCTGAAAAATTAAGACTTTCATTTTTCCTTTTCAATAATATGCATGTCTACCTCCCTGCTGGGTATTACTGTGCTTGCAAAGAAGACCGTCTGTATCAGGGAAAAGGGAAGAAAAATAAATAACTATCTAGTCTTGATCAAAAACACAATTATCTATAGTGTAGAAATTCTAAAGAAAAATGACCGATGTCCAAATCAGAGGCAGACTACTTTTGAATTATGACTTTCCATATTATTTGATTTTAATGCTGCTGATGAGAGGTTACTCCTTGAAACACGTGTACAGCATATCGAAATTTACTGTTTTTGTGCAACTCCGGTATTTTTTGCATTTCGAATCGCTAAAACAATGTAGTATAAACATTGCCTCTTCACTGCACTCGTTCAAGCTGTAACAATGCTTGCATAAGGTTAAGAATAGGGTCACTGTTACATATTTTATTACTGCATTTGCACAGAAGTCATTGGTAGAGGAAGGGCAAAAACGATAATGGAAATGACAAGAACATGGTCATACTATGCTATTGTAAGTCATATGGATACGAACAGGACGGGCAAAGAAAAAGAACAGATCGCAGAAGAGTTTTACAAACGGTTCTTAGAAAAGATAGAACTGATGAAAGAAGACTATTGTTACCAAACATTGAGACTAGTTATTAGGAAGACAGTGTAGATGCCATCAATGTATCTCGATTATTTGGATACGATTTTGAATAAAGTTTTCATATTGAAATGATAAACCCGTATTGCATTGTCATATTTCGTGAATTTCTTCCTTACTTCAAACGCAGTGTTTTCTTTTTTTTTTTGTCAAACGAAAGGTGGTTGTTTTGAAACTGAAGATAACCGGCTGTAGTAACCGACTATGTAGATTTTCAGCTGTCGCGCATTGTTTTTGTGGTAAAGATATGCATTAGGCATATAAAAGACTGTAAATTTGATTACCTAATTACATTTTGTCTAATGAAACAGCTAATTGGCAAGGCCTAGCTGATGACGGAGATATACAATTCGTGCGAAAGTGGAAATTACTATTTTTACCGACAACATTGACGAAGGCAATTGGTTTCAGCCTGAAAAATGCCTGGTCGGCAAAGCCAGCTTAAATGGCGAATGGAAAACACTGTAACATACTTTACATAATGAAATATTTTTTTCTACATTTCTTCATCCTTTCCCAGTGCCAGTTACAAAAGTCAACCATAACATAATATTTTTATTGCTACTTGTTAATTAACAATGAAAAAATATGAAGTAAATGCACATGAGAAAATTCACCATCTTGAAGTCACCACGAGACCTTCATCAATGAGCTTTGATCATACCTCATAGTAAGCCGGCCCCTAGGACTGGTTTGAGCGGAATTCATTGCTAAATGCCAAACAACGCTACATCCATTTTTTCTTTTAATCATAAATGCAGGATCGTCAACAAACATAATATAAATTGGCAATGTCTTCTAACAAACACTGTCATCGGTTGCCCTAAAAGCTGTCATCAGTTAATCTAAAAGCTGTAATCGGTTGCCTCACAAAGAGTTATAGAAGACAATCACATAAACAACCACAAGGCACTCATTGAGTCAATCGCAAGAAAATTTTGCATAATGGTGAAATGTGGGCACAACAAACAGAACGGTCAGAATCACATTTGAAAATACAAAAAATAAAATGCCAAAATTCGAAAATATGATGGTGTATCCATATCAGATATGATCAGATATTCTATCAAGATCAAGTGCAACATAACTAAAATGTATAGAGAGCATACAATGCAATATCTTGCACAAGGAATCTTATACGGACTCCATGATGTCTTCGAGATGAAGAACAACAATAAAAGCGTTGTTCCATTGCTGTGTTTTACCATGTATTTGTAGAGATTTTGTCTCATTTGCATTTACTCCATACCCCTTCATTGTTAATCCAATCTGCAGGAGAAACAAACTCAGGTTTTAAATTGACAATGAAACGATTTGAAGTATATGCACATGCAATTGCATGGTAAGCACTGATATTTTCTTGGTGTCTTTCTGGTTAAAAACATTTTGTGCTTAGTAAGCAACATGGAATCATACTGCATTTTATTAATGTGGGCTGCAATACTAATGAACATGAGAAATAAATTAAGGCGGGTACATTTATTTAGTATTTTCACATTGTTTCAATAATAGTTTCTGCTGCCTTTTGATCGTGTTGCTTTCCCTTTTTTAGCTTTCTGGAAAGAAAAACATGTTGATTATAAATTGAACACATTAAGAATAAAAACACAAATTACTTGATTGTACGCTTCTTACTACTATAAACCTACACTTCTAACTACTATAAACCTACACTTCTTACTGCTATAAACCTACACTTCTTACTGCTATAAACCTACACTTATCAACCTACACTTCTTACTACTATAAACCTACACTTCTTACTGCTATAAACCTATTTCAAACATGCGTTATGGCGATGCAGCAAAGATAAAAAATATTTCTATTCTTTATGAGTTGATTGTAAGATGACAAACAATTAATAAAATACACTTTCACCGTAGCTTTCTTCATTTACAGTTTTCATTGTGTCATTCTTTTCTCCTTCAGTTATATTCATAAAAAAACATTATTTCTGCTCCAGTCTTCAACATGTTTTGTTTTGTCTCACCATGTGTAAGGTATGAAATGCCTCGATATTCGTTTGCTGATGGAGCTAAATAAGTATTTATAAATTATTATTATTATCATTATTATTTATTATTACAACATTTGTATAGCGCATTATATAACCATAATTACTCTAAGCGCTTTACAGATACAATAAGTACATTTAATAGATGAATATTCAAATGAATATAAATTAAAATACAATAAGTACATTTAAAAGGATGAGAATTAATAAATATATATAAAATTCTATAAAAAAAAATTTGAATCATAAAAAAAAACTATAATAAAAACTGGTAATTTGAAATTTAAAAGAAAATTAAAAGTATCAAAAATGAGTATGTTTAAAAAGTTAACTTAGATCCTAAGCAATGGTAACTTTTAAGCTAAAAGATAGCTTAAAAAAATAAAAGATATATAATATAAAAAATCAGTAATTTAAAGATTGGGTAATTAAATGAAAATTTCTGAATTACAAAATGAATACTATCTAAAATGTCAAAAATGACTTTAAAATGTCGCAAAAGGAAAAAATACATATATAAAACATAAAAAAATAAACAAATAAACAAATCAATTGACATTTTAAACTATCAATACAGTGATAATATTTTTGGGCAAATAATTGTCTACTGATGTTTTTGTATATATATATGTATATACTTTTACGTTGTCTGTTTTTGTTTTGTTTTTGTTTTTGTCTTTTTGTTTTGTCTTGTTCTTTCAAGTGATTGTTATTTAAAGCCATTATAGGTGTTTCCTGTTATATCTTACATAGCGACAACCGCGTATTCATATGTTAACCCGAATCCAAAATGCCACAGGACAGTTTGAAACGCTGTTATTGTTGCTTATCATCTTGAAGTCACTACGGGCCCATGGATCATATGACTAAATATTTAAGTTATCGTTAATTACTTATTAAGGGTTTGAAAGTCTCAAGGTGCAGATCAAATCAAAATAATTGAAAAACCGCAAAAAAAAAATCCAAATAAAAGTTGTGAGAAACATACACTACAAAAGACTAAAAGTCTGAAATGGGCACTTTTTGTACTGAAAAATACTGAAAAGTACTCGACCAATCTCAACTTGTCTGAAAATTACTAAAGTAGTCTCGACCAAAGTCTGAATTAGTCTGAAATTTACTGAACCAGTCTCGACCTGTTTCGACTAGACTGGACATGTACTGAAAAATTCTCGACCTGTCTCGACCAGTCTGAACCTGTACTGAAAGAGTCTCGATCTCTCTCGACCAGTCTGAACTTGTACTGGAAAGACTCGACCTGTCTTGTCTGATATAGTACTGAAAAAGTCTCGACCAGTCTGATTTAATACTGAAAGAATCTCGACATGTTTGAACCTGTCATGACTAGGTGGAATCACTACTGAAAAGAGCCTTGACCTGTTTTGAAAAAAGTACCAAAAAATATAATTGGTGATCAGAAACTTAATCTAGCGATAATTTAATAATTACACTTTAAAGTGTGTTTCTAACTTCATTTTGCTGAATAAACTGAACCTAAAGACATGTTAAAACATACTTATTTAAATATCACATGTCTATATTTAGAAATAACAGAAATCCTTAATTAATGCATCTAGAAATTTGTGAATTCTTTTCTCAAAAATTCATATCAAATATATCCTCTTGTTTAAGTCAAACCCTAATCTATGCATATAATTATTATCTGAAATAAATAAGAGAAACCACGGCAGTAGAATACCGAAGGAACAAATGAGTGAAATTTACAAAAAATCATCGAAGTCCAAAGACACGGCCAAAACGAGAACACAGAAAACAATGACGTTAGACGCAAAAACAATGACGTTACACAGGTACAAAGCACAGAAACAGAAATTACAACATTCAAAACAGAGGCACTCACAGTGTGAACTCCAGTAAAACTGAGAGTGACATCAGGTGCTCCGGAAGGGTCAGCATGTCCTGCTCTGTTAACAACACCCGTCACACTTTGAGTGATTCAATCCGGGAAAATGTCCAAGTCGGTAGTCAAATTCGGGAAGAAGTGAATATAGCTGAAAATGTCCGCTTTCATTTGGGATACTGACACGTCATATCTTTCAGTGATGTCAAGGTGACGGCCATAGAATTTCTTGAGGGATGAAATTAACATAGGTTGAACAAATCCCTGACTAAGCAGCTTTTGGGACAGTGTTTTTGCTCTGTTCAAAAAATCACTGTACACACTACACGCTCGACAGTAACGACATAGGCTGGAGAGGTAGGTATATTGCTGCTAAGAAAGAGAAAGTTCACAATTGAGAAATCAAAATCATCACGCTTGTCATATAGCTTAGATTTCAAACGTCTTTCTTCGTCAATATACAATAAAAGATCTAGGTATGAAGCTGAGGTGGGTGTTTCAGTTGTTTCTTTAATTTCAAGCTCATTTGGATAGATCTGATGTAAATACTCCTTAAATTTAGGATTATTAAGAGAAAGTACATCGTCTATGTAGCGGAAGCTGAAATTAAAGGACTGGGCTAAATGTTTTTGTTTTCTTTGGATAAGAAAATATGAACCAATATAAAATGCACAAATTTGATTATTTGTATACATGTGTAGATAATATTTTAATTCTTATATATTCTATAAATTGTTTATGATTGCAAATTGCAAACTGAGTCGATTTCCATCATCATTTACACCTTCAATTAACAAACATGGGACAGGTGAGTGACATGGCCTCAGGTAAAAATTTGTGTGTTCTGTGTATATTGCATGTACCTTTACATCTATGAATATTACAAGTACCTTACATAGCAATTTTTGGCATATGTTTCATAACTAATGATTAGTGGTACACACATTGAAATTCGAATTGGAACTGATGTTTTATAATTTTGACTACATTGATAAAAAATCCCTTTTCTAAAATAAAAACCCCTTGCAAATTAAAAAAAAATATAATTAAAAAAAGTAAAACGAAAATTTTGAACAAAGTAAAATCATATCCAATAGATCTCTTATAAGTGTCACATGAAAATTATTTTTTCTTTCTTTCATTTCTATTTTTTTCTTACCTTAATAGTATGTGTCCTTTAAATATGTTGTAATGTAAAACTCGAGCTATGCAGTATACAGTATATCATTTTTCTGTTCCTCATGTAATGCTAGCTGATATTGTGAATTTAGAATTTTTGATACTTTATTTATAACAGTAGTAAAACCATTTGACAAATATTTTGCAATCAAATGCATGAAGGGTTGATTTAAGAATTTAATTATAAACACTAAATTAATTAACTGATTCAAAGCATATAAAGAGTTTTCATTTTCCTTTATCATTACAATTTAGGCTGGTTGAGACAGGTCGAGACTCTTTCAGTACCATGTTAGACTGGTCGAGTCAGGTCGAGACTTTTCAGTACAGGTTTAGACTGGTCGAGACTCTTTCAGTACAAGTTCAGACTAGCCGAGACAGGTCGAGAATTTTTCAGTACAGGCCCAGACTAGTCGAGACAGGTTGAGACTGGTTCAGTAAATTTCAGACTGAATCAGAATTTGGTCGAGACTACTTTAGTAATATTCAGACAAGTTGAGACTGGTTGAGTACTTTTCAGTACAAAAAGTGCCCGTTTCAGATTTTAGTGTTTTGTAGTGATACAGTTTAAAATGTATTAGTTAATAAATGACAAAATACCGAAGCTACTGTTAATTTATTTTCTGCATATGCGCATTTCGACAACTTATGTCTCATCAGTGCAAATCAAACAAAAATATTTGGAAGTCCATTACCCGAAATACATGAAAACTGATAGAGAACAACAAATCAAAAACTTGTTGGCCGTAAATTCGATAATATACCAGCTAAAGTGGTCGTTAATAGGAGTTGTTAGTCAGTGTTAGTTTCTATTCTCAGGGAGAATTTTTGCTACAAAAACTGCACTGAATATGGCCTGAAAATCTCGCCATTAGACCCTGCGACATTGCGATAAAAAATTAATTATGAAAATTTTTCGCGCCAAACTATGACGTTGCAACATTATTACGTTCAAGTTTTTGAGACGTCATACGTTTTTGATAAAGATGCAACTTCCGGGTACAATTTGTGTACCCGGAAGTTCTTAAATATAACAAGACTTACAGACCTTGTTATGAACTAATGGTTCATCAACTTACCCTCTTCATTACATTCACAAATTTCACATCCGTTTTCATCAGTTTTGAATCCAGAGCGACAAAGCCTTAAACACTGCCATAAAGGACAGGGCTTAGTTTCTCGGGAAACAACTGTAAAATATTTTTGACCTGACGTTATACAAACAATTATATATTCAATAACAGATATTATTGACTTTAATCATGCGGGTTTTTGGGGAAATTTAAATTTTTTTTATAAAAAATTCTAACCCCTTAAAATATTGAAGCTTCATTTCGTGTATGGCACTCGGTGGAGTGCCTTGGTACAGGATTTGGCCTCCTATTTCGATATGTTTGATAATGGGTTCTTCTATTTTGACTACTTTTGGATTATGGCTTTCCTTTTGATTTGAATTTAATGCTGCTTGTGAGAGTTTACTCCTTGACAGACACGTGTACAACATAACGAAATATACGCAACTTACGTTTATTATGCAACTTGAGCATTTTGGTATTTGACACCATTGGACTGATGCCACTGCTGGTGGACCAGAGGTCCCCAAGGTATTCACCAGCCCAATAGTCAGACTTGTCTTGCATGAAAAACTACCTTGTATCTTACGGAAATTTACATTTTATTTCACTACTTTTGGAAATCCAAGAACCGAAAAATGTGTAAAAGGCTATGAGAATGAATAATGTCTTATAAATTTCGACACCTTTTTAGTTCAATAAGAAATCAACACATGCACAGAGATTTCCAGTTGTTAATCTTACCTGGCTCATTACATTCACAGATCTCACAACCGTTATCATCAGTTTTAAATCCAAAAGGACAGTTCATTCTGCATTTCTGTAAAGAACATGACCCTGTCTGGCGTTCTACAAATACAATAACTAACGTTGAACATTGTGAAAATAATGATTATCCGTATACAAGCTGCATTTGAGAACAAAACTACCGAACAGAACTTTCAAGAGCCGAAGTCCCTTAGGCAAAAAGACAAATCAGTCTTCCAAACGTTTAGATTTTATCTGCACTGAAGAGACATAAGTTGTCAAAATGCGCATATGCAGAAAGTAAATTCACAGTAACTTCGGTATTTAGTTATTTACTACCACTGGGTCGATGCCACTGCTGGGGTATTCACCAGCACAGTAGTCAGTAGTCAGTACTTCGGTGCTGACCCGAAAGCCGATTATTTTTGGAAAATTACAATATCTAATTTTTTGAAAACTAAGGAGTATCTCCCTCGTGCAAAGCTCTGTCCTTAGCTGATTTTGCCTTATCATTTAGATCATATTTGGTTTTTGTTCTGTATCAGTTTTTAAACATCTTTGAGCTTATGGTCTTCCAAACGTTTAGATTTTATCTGCACTGAAGAGACCCACTCTTAATTTAATTTCTGCAAATGCCCATTTCAACAACTTATGTCTCATCAGTGCAGATATAATCTAAACATTTTGAAAACCGTTAACTCAAAGATGCTTAAAAATTGATAAAGAGCAAGTTGACATGAACAACATTGCGGGTTTCTTATAAGAAGCAGGATAATTCCAGGAGAATCTTAATCTTCCGGTGCAAAAATTTACAAAAAAATCAGATATTGTAAGTTTCCATATATATATATATATATATATATATATATATATATATATATATATATATATATATCGGCTTTTGATTTTATGATAAATGATACATTCGAAATTAATTTTACTGAAAATTATTCAAAGGGTTTGAAATTATATTCTACAAAAATATATTCCTGGCACCGCTAAACCAAAACTAAAAAATAAATCATAACTAAAAGGATTAGATAACCACATTTTGTTGATTCTTGTTATTTTTTATACATAATCGTACACAATCAACATCATCTAAACATATTAAAATCTATATTCAGAAATTGAATTTGCACTGCAATAAAAAAATGTAAAATAAACATAGGGTCATCAATTTATTGATTCTAAAATACTCTGATACATGTATATATAAAAACAAGAAGAAATAAAAAAAAATACCTCCCGCCACAAAAACACCTTGCAATCGATTTAAAGAACTAAATATGGTAGTAACTGTAACTTTTTTTCTGAAGATGGCCTTTTCCAGAAAATATGTCTCTGCAGTGCAGACAAAACCAAAACACAGAACAACATAAACCGAAAGATGTGTCAAAAATGATACAGAACAAATTACCAAAAAGTTTAAATTGAAATCCAAAAGTATCTCAGGACAAAACTTTTCACGAAGGAGATACTCTTAAATTTTAAACGAAATTTAGCAAGTTTCCAAACGCAGACCAGTATTTTACGCCAGCACCAAAGTACTGACTACTGGATTCTTTCTTCGAGGTTTAAGGTAATTAAAACAGGGTACAAAACACATTTATTCATTCTTTCCAATAAAAAGGAAATAAAGAGAAAATAAAATAGAGAGGTTTTTGTACTTTTTCTTTCTGCATGTAGCTATTTCGACAACTTATATCTCCTAAAGCCCCAGTCACACTGTCACGTTTTAACCCCTACGTTTCGCTAAGTTTTCAAAACGTAGCGAAACGGCAATATACGTAGCAAACCGTAGCAAAACGTAGACCAAACGTAGCAATGCGTAGCAATACGTGTATAGAAACGTAGCCAGCTACGTTTGTATTGGTCTGCACAATACAAACGTAGCCAAAAATTAAAACGTAGCACAAACGTAGGGAAACGTAG
>MJUU01008208.1:0-48166 GCA_002080025.1 Modiolus philippinarum
CTCGACATATTGAAAGTCATCAAGTACTCAGGAAAGATTTACTTGAAGTTGGTCATACAAAATGTGTAGAGCATTAATCTTATAATAAGTAATTCATAAACCAACAGAATGAAGTCGTAACAATTAAGCTTATTTTGCTATCGATGGGTAAACTACTTGCTATCACTTTGGGTTTGTCGGTTATTTCTGATCAAAATAGATCTGCAACTTCTCTCCAATTTACAACTCAACTATATTCTTTTTAAAATATTAGTACTATTTTGTTTTTCTGAATTTGTCAAAACAGTCACTGGATAGCTTCCGTGAAGTTTTGTGGCAGATAATATGTATTTACGTCAGACACAAAATGACCATTCAAATTCAATGTTACATATTGTATCTTTTGAATGGACAATTTCAAACATTTTCCCTATGCTTGTGATATGCCACTCGTGTATATGCAGAAACTAAATATACAGCAACTTCGGCATTTTGTTATTTAGGGTCGAACTTGATTATATTTAAGAAATAATTCATGGGCGCCGGTGGTTTGTTGGAGATTTACATATGGGTGGCCATTATTTTCGTTAATATTTTACCCAGAGCGTAGCGTAGCGTAGCGGAGCGAGGGGTAAAATAAACGAAAATAATGGACACCCATATGTAAATCGACTACAAACCACCGGCGAACATGAATTATTTCGATTCTAATAAGACATTTCATGATCTGAGCGGACCTATAGTGTACACGGTAACGACAACCATTACTTCAGATTTACTGACGTTTTTGTGCACAAAACGTATTGTGACGTCGTCAATTTCAGCGTAAAGACTGTTGTGGAGTCGCTCATTATGTTATTGAAGATTTTCATATGGCTAGTCGTCATGGTTTCCATTGTTCCCGTATTAGAATTGTACTTTTGATACGTTTTGAAACATGTAAAAATGTTGGGTCTGAATTTAGAACGCTGATATACACTGAAACCTTAGGTTTAACAGGTGGAAAAATCTTCCGAATTCGTTAAAATAGATTCATTTTTAAATTAATTACTGCACATTTAAAACTGATCTTGGTACAAAAAAAATTATATGAAGTCCCAATTAAACAACGGCCTTTGTGTCAAATTCAAAAGACTTTATTCATTGTAAACATTTAAACGCCACTTAAGAACCCTAGTTTATATCAATTATATTTAAATTCAACGAAAGGTTAAACTATGCTTATTCTAATAATAAATTGGAAGGGGAGGTTTGCATGCCATAAAACCGGTTTATGCATTTTAATCATTTTTGAAATTATGGATTTCATTTTGTTTGGGTTCTAGTGCTGCTGATGAGGAATTAATTTCCGAAATGGCCATACAGCTCATTAAAATTATTGCAGTTGGGGTTATCATATGTGTTATGGTCTCATGTTCATTTACCCCATATCCTTTCGTAAAATATTATCCCAACATTTCGTTTAGAAATGCCTGTTCCAAGTCAGGACTATTGTAGTCGACAATTTTTCCGGTTGTTTCCATCGGATTTGTCTTTTTGTCTCATGGCCTTTGGCTTTTGTCAATTCCGTTCTGTAATTTTTTTATTCCCCCTCCTCCATTTTAAAGCGCAAATCCGAGTTAACTAGACAAAGTCCCTCTTTTATGATGGCTTTTATGCCTTCAGTCAGAGATGGAAAATTCAATCTTTACCTTTGGTCTCTTACAACATTTATAGTAAAATTGTTGACTTTATGATGAAGGATTTGTTCATTATATTACAATAGAATGACATAACATCTCTCAAGCAATCGCTTTATAGTCACAATAGTTAATTATCCAAGTTTACTTTCTTAGTAACATACAAATCAATACGTTAAAGCTTTATAATATCAATGAAATATTAGTATTGTCTATAATAATACCGGTAGTCATTATATTACAACCGAACTGACAGAAATTATAAAATCTATATAATGTTGCACTAGTATAAGAATATAGGGTCCACGCCGGTCAGAGAGTCATCTATCTCATTGTATAATGTATATGTTTTGTGTTGTATTGTATTGCTTTGACCCTTAGGGGTGTAATTTTGCAATAAAGATATATATATAGTATAAGGATGTATCGCAGGTCATTGCAATGAAAGTTTCTATTTCACAAGTAAAAAACAGACGTTTGATATCCGTCGCTGATAAAGTTCAAGAATAGTTTTACTTTTGTTTCACATGATGACTACGTCGCACTTGTATCTGTAATATTAAGTCATTTTAGGGGCTGTTTTGTTCCAAAAATAGGCATTATCTTTTAACCAGATATATCTCTGTTATACATTTTCGCTTAAATTAATATATATGTAGTTTGACTGGGCAATTGAACAACATTTTCTTTACATCTCTTCTTGTCGCCATTTATTGCATCTTTTTTTTTGCCTACATGTTTTTAAGGTTTTTTTAATTGTATGTTTTACCTCTACCTTTATATTTGATATATATTATGATAAGCTGCGCATGTTAATGGTTAATTAAAAAATATGGAGTAAATGCATATGAGACAAAGTCTCTGCAAATACATGACAAAAAAGCAAAAGAAAAATGTTTTTATTGTTGTTCTTCATCTTGAAGTCACTATACGGCCTTCAACAATTAGTTTTGCTCATACCTCATAGTAAGTTCAAGACGGACCCTAGCACCGGTTTGAGCGGAATTCTTCGCTAAATAACATAATACCGAATACCGTTGCTGTAATTGTCGAACAACGCTACTAGTGTCTTGGGCAAGTGGAATATTACAACATATAGACAAACACACCTGGCACTCATCAACTCGATTGTAAGAAGACTTGGCATTATGAAATAGTGAGAAGTGGGCACTTAAAACAGAAGGTCAGAATAACATTAGACAATTACAAATATGAATGCAAAATTTTGAAAGTCGCTGCTTATTTAAACACCGATGCCATATGTCAAGCCTTGACATGGTCCAAATCATTAATATATTTCATAACAAAGGTTTGGGTAAACTTTTCGTTTTAATTTTTGGCCATCTATGCAGTTTATATGCGGAAAAGGCCATTTGGTTATTTGACCTTAAAACTGTGACATTTTTACTATTTTTTTTATTTCCCATTTATTCATTAATCATAACTTTGCCATACAACAAATTTATGTTAAGTAAAAAAACAATAAAGCGTTATGTAGTTAATTAAATTATTGTAATTAGCATGTCGAAAGAAAGTTAACATGTATAGAAAAAAAACTACATGTTAAATTGTACTTATAACAACTTGTATATTATTTAACTCACTTGTGTTGAATATTGTATCGTATTATCACATTTATTCCTTGCTTTGTAATATAGAAATGTTTCAGCAATACATTACAAATAATTCTATATCAGTAATTCAATACTTCGTAGTGTTATTGTATACCTTTAACAGTTATGAATTACAAGGCGTCTTGGTTTGCAAGTTAACCAGTTATTACGCATAGTGAAGAAATAAATTTTGATGCATTGTTCGATGCATATGCAATGAGTTCACAGAAAATAAGGCACTGAGATACTAATTATGTCTGAATAAAAATTATAAATTATGACATCAATATCATTAATTGATTAATTTTCTGTTAATATCAAACGAGAAACATTTACAATATCAAGGATGAGAAATTGAAGGCCGATAATCGACAACTGTTGATTAACGGTGGTCGAAGATGTGTCGTTCTATGGTAAATTATGACGATGATATGTACGACCAAGTTGAATATTAAAAATTGCTGAACAAAGTCACCTCATGATACCTTGGCATAGTCGCCTGCTAATAACTAGGTAGGAATGGAATTGTACATTTAACCTCGGAGGAACAAAAACGAATGGTTACTATCCCCTTCCTCTTCGAACAAACCATGCACGTGAAGAAAGGAAGGCTCTAATACTAGTATCACTTAGTGCTTTCCCGAAGACATCGAAGTTTACCAATCTACTGCACACACCACGATTATTACAAAATACACATGTAGTCCAGATCGGTTCCAACAATAGCTCAGTAATTTGTGGATGTATGTGTCATCTTTTTGGGTAACCCACTTAGCTGCAATGAATCTTAGTCAACACAGGAGGAGTGCAGCACTTCGTAATGAAAGGTTCTGATCCAATCAATCAAAAATTATTCATACATGTACATTCATGCATAGCTCTGTCCTTAGCTGAATATTGGCTTTTCTATTTAGATTAATTTGGTCATTTGTTCATTATCAGCTTTTACAGTTTCGGTTAATGGACTTCCGTATGCTTTGGTTTTATCAGCACTGATGAGACATAAGTTGTCGAAATGCGCTTATGCAGAAAATAAATTAACAGTAACTTCGGTATTTTGTTATTTATTTCATATACAACGGCAGCTGAATACCGAAGGAATGAGGGATGTGGTGAAAAAAATCATGGCTCAGAGATGGCAAAAACGAGAATATAGAAAAAAAAATTAAGAGACAGTCTCGAAGAAGGGAAATAAAAACACAACATTCAGAACTAAGACTTTTACAGTATAAACTCCCATAAAAAACGAGAGTGACTTCAAATGTGCTCCAGAAGAATTCAGAATTTTCCGCTTGCAGCACCCGTCAAACTATCAGTGAGTCAATTAAGGGTTCAATAAAAAAACGTCGAATCCATGGCACATAACAAATTAAATATACGAGTTCAAATCGTTAATTATGTTTGTCTCTTATTTTCATTAGTGATTTTCTAGTGCAGTTCAATTGTGAATTGTGGCTTGTGATTGTAGTTTTCGGCATGTATGTGCTTGCTGTTATGCTCTGTTTGTAAAGTCAAAATATTCCTCGGTTAATGTAACAGTTTCACGTTTGCTTACAACAAAAAGCTTAAGTAGAGGACATTAAAAAAAAACAAAAAACATTGTATGTATTTGGGTTAAAATCGGGGCTCGATTTTTTTCATTTCCTGAGCAGGTGAGATACGGGTTTTTCACGAAGATGTAATTTCGTTTTGCCGTATCAATGTTTGACAGAATGCAGAACATTATGTTTGATGTCAATAAGTTAGAAATCAACATCAAAACGTATTCAAAAGATATTCCTGTCGAGAATAAAATAGAGATACAGATATAAATTTGATAAATACAGTAAAATTTATTAAATCGAATGTTTTTGTTTACTTTAAGTCATTTTAGCACGGCATGTTTACATAATCGTAAATATCCCGTATTCATTAAAATCTATCGCGTTAGATAATTTTATTCAGTCCTTTCCATTTTTTATGAAAATGTACGGAAATGTTATCAAAACTGTAAAAAATGCACTTCTGCATATTTATCAAAGTTAAATATTGTCCGAAATGAATTAATTTAAAATATGGTCAACGGAAGCAAAGGGTGTTTCAAAGAGATAATCAAAATATGTATATTTTAAAATCAGACATCTTTTGACTTTGATTTCTTTCATGTTTTTTCTCTAGAATAACCTGATCTTTTAGTAGATGTACTTTTTCATATATTTATTTTCCTTTTCCTTTCTTTATTATTACTTTTTTAATTATCAATATACATTCTAAAACTAATTGTTACTATTTAAATTGAATATAAGACATTTACTTCCTATGCATTTGGGAATTATGAAGATTTGTTTACCCGACGAAATCATATTTCCAGAACGCATCGAGGCCAGCGCCTTGAAATCAAATGGATGTCCCTTTATTATACAACCGAAATGGAACTGTGTTTTTTATTTGAATAAATAAATAAGTTATTTAATTTATCATTAGTACGGGAAAAAGTACTGAATTCTAATCTTGACCATTTTCGGCATTTTTTTTGGCAGGAAATTGTAATCAGATATGCAGTCGTTTTTAAATACCCTATTAAACAAAATGTGAAGATACATGGATGTAGCGTTGTTCAACATTTATCAAGTCAAACCGGGGCGCAGTTTTGAACTAACTATGAGGTAGGGATGTTTGCTCTTTGTTGAAGGCCAACACAACAACAATGTTGAACATCAATGTTTTCTTTTCTTAATCATACCGTGTACAAATTTTTCCTTGTACATTTACTCTATATCCCTTTATTTGTTCTTTGTATCAATTTTGAAATGAATATAAAGTCAGCGGAAAACGACTAGTGAAGTTTTCCTCAGAGCAGATAGAATTAAGACGGGCTACCGTATTGAAAACAGGATTAATTTAAATTTATAATACCTAGCACCTGATTCAATTTTCAGAGGCTCTGTCTACAGGTCTGCCGGCGCGTCCCCAGGTGGTGGATAGGGGAATGTCCTGTCTATGGGTTAGTTAGGCCATAATAAGGAAAGCCTGAACGTGAACCATGTAGACAAACTGTATTGGTATACATCACGCTCCAGGCAGTTAAAGACCCCTCTATATTTCAGGTTCAAGAGCAGATTCACTTCTGGTCGTATAGAATGCTAAATTTCCTGTCCCTACCAATACCTCTCATTTTCCAGTGGCAATCAAAATATTTGTCCCAGTGGTCCCTTCCACCTTTAGATCTTTCTTCTTTCACTTTCGATTTTGTTTATTGTATAATTTAGCTGAAATAGTGCTTACTGTACATAAAACTCAATCAATCCATAATTCATATACATATATTTAAAACAGTAAAAGAGATGTAATTAACACAAACATGTTCTCGCACGTTCGCGAAATTTTATTCAATTCTATACATGAAGATCTTTAATTTTACAGAAATATGCTATGCCGTAAATGCATAATTATACTTTTTTTAAATAATACTGGCATCTATATCCCAATGTTAATACTTACAGATAATATTTGTTAAATAATCATGGGACCACCAATACATCAGAATGATATAATATATGAAGTCAAGACGACAAGATTTATACCCTGGGATTTATACCATAAATATTAGATCCATAAAATCTAATCGTTGCGTTGTGCTAGTGTTTTTATGATGAAATAACAAAATTTAATTTAAGAAATTGAGTATGTTTTATCCAATTATACTTTTTTACATTCATGACATTCATATCAATATCAACTGACGTCAAAACATGATTTTTGTTTTCGTATTTATATGACTTTCTATTAAAGAATTTCTACTCCGTTATTTGATCAATGTTTCTATATTCTGCAATGAAATATCTATGTTAATCCTGCAATTCGTAAAGTGAGCTTGACAGTGAAGACCCCGTATCTCCGTCAGAGCGTTACCACAATTTTTAAACACCTTAAAGGAACAGCACTTCTAGTATTCTGGCTTCACAAGAAAAACGGCTCGGGGGATATAAAGTACAAAGAATATGAATCAGTATTCCCTGTGAAGATTTGCACACTTTTCAAAGAATTAATTGTAACTATTAAGAAACTTTCAATGCATGAATTCAAAACACAACTTAAATGTAAAGCTTACACAAATGTATTAGCGTTGAGAGAACAAATAGAATGATAAATGGTGTAAATTGAACTGAAAAATATCTACTCATATACACAGTGCTCATTTTAAGTCGGTAAAATAGAATTAAAGGGTTTTACACATATAATCATGATATATATGTAGTTTGACAATCATAATGCCATGAAAGGTGGTCTTATCTATCAAGGAATTGAAAACGTTTTGGAATGAATAACCGGTATAATTTCTTACCCGCAGATATATTTTTCTTTCTCTTAATTATGTAAGAATATATCTAAGGCCTTTATATAGTTGAGAAATCGATATGTTACAGTATAATAAGTTACCTTGGATAAAATGTCAGCAGCAAGCATTATTTATGGTCAAAAGATGCTGCTTCGTGACAAACATGGCTAGTCCTGACGTTTGATAGGTCACCTTTTTATAGGATCATACTAAGACTAACAAAAAGAATGTTAAGGCTCGAAAATTAAGCCCGCTATGCATACGACTCGAGGTTGACGACACATTATGCTCAGCGAAATATCATGGTAAATCCTGGAAATTGGATCGCCTGATAGGTGGATTTGAAACCATATCTCTATAGTTGGTAAAAACAGTTTGTTACGCTTTTAAAGTAAACTTGTAGCACTTCTACTAGGATATGATAGCCTATCGGACTTCACAGTGGATTGGGTTCATCTTTCCCGTCTGTATCTTTTATCCCCTTCGGTATATAAAAACAGGCCGGATACATGTATGAACCTCTACACCCTGTAAGGATTTCCGAATAACATTTAGTAGGGAATGATGAGTCGTTATAAACCAATAATTCGTGACTTTTGTATATCCGATTGCAAATTTCTTCTCTTTTTGATTATAATTATTTTTCTTGGTTTTATTATGCCACGGATGTGATTGATGGTATTTTTGTGATTTTCGAGACCAAATTTTTACAAGACCACAACAAAAATTACTTGAAGTAATGATAAATAAAGAATTTATTTAAAAGAATAAGGACAGATAAGATACGAAAATATATACAAAAAGACTTACTGTCACAATTTTCAGACTTTTTCTCCAATCCACCCAGACTTTTGAAGAAAATATTGAACAATTTTAAAAGACAGAACTATCCGCAGATGTTCCAAGATGTGCGAAGATTGTTGCCAAGGTGCAAATATTTTGATATATAAAAATCAATGACAATCACTAAAATTAATTTAAGGTGTAACATCTTTGACATTTCTATGACAATAACAAGTATGTTTGCATAAATATGTATCTTATATTAGATATGTATCGATTTTTCAAATAATAAATCCTCCAGAATCGGAATTTTATATTCATGAGATCTCTAAGGTCCCTTCAACCTTTATTTCTTTCTTCTTGTAAATTCTTGAACTCATTAACTTGTCCTCATTCTGACTAAGCTAAATTATTGCTCTCTGGACCTATCAATCCATCAAAATAAGTACTGAGGTTCCTTTTTCTTTTTATTTATTGCCAAATTAAAATTACCATGGAAGTTAACTAAATTTCATATCCCGTTTTTATTGCGATCATAAGGTTATAGGGCTTTTTTACTCGTCTGATTCCAAATTTTAATGAACAAATAACACACGAGTAGAAAAGGTGTTTTTTACCTTGTCACAATCAAGCTAATCTTACCCTTGATGCATTCATTTTACTCGCCTTATTATACCCCCGCTTTAGCGGGCGGTATATAGTGGTCATAGTGTCTGTTCGTTCGTTCGTCCGCCCGCCATAGGGTACCTACTTTGTGGCGACAACTCCTCCTAGACCACAGAATGGTTATTACATATTTCCATTGTGCACCAGCTATTTGAAAATTTGAATATTTTTTTTTCAATTGCACAATTTTTCTAGTTATTTTTAACATAGATTTGTGTAATCCCTCGTCACTCAAAGGACCTTGCATGTAAAGACTGAAAAGATTTGCAGCTGTCATTTTGTCTCGCCTTTTAATGGAAAAAAGTGGGGGTGATAACAAAATTACCGAACAGAATTGTTTTCGAACAGAGTTGTCAAGAGCCGAAGTCCATGAGACAAACAGACAAATCAGGTTGGAAAAATCGCACAAATGGTCGACCGCAATAGTACTAGTCCTTCGGTATTTTGTTATTTGGTACAGTATTTCAGAAGAAAATAAAAGCGGTTAATGGTATGTCAAAGCCCCCTTCCATTGCAGTAATGTCCGATAGCAAATCGACAGCAATTGCTATTGAAGGGTCGTAGAAAGTTAAAAGAAATGATCATCCCAGTACTAACTGAAAAAAGAAAATCTTGAATCCGAGTTCGAACCGAAACTTCAAATTTATGAGGGACTGATATCTATTAAAAACTTTTTAATGATCGTATAAGAAGGAATTTTTTATGCCTTGGTTAATAAGGCGGTCAGGTAGATACCTATGTCTAATGAGAAAGTCTTTATAATTTGTTGTAGCTCTGGGGTAACGATACAACTACGAAAAATACACTCCGTTAGCAGGAAAAGCTAGAATATTACTGTCCATGTGAGGGAAATCAATAATTTTAAAATTAAATTTTAGTACTGCGTTAAATGTGGCCAAACTTTAAATGTGTTAAAAGTATTAAAGAAAATCAATTCCTTCCATTTCACATATTTTGTAAACGCTTAAAAACTCATCGTTTGAAACGAATTCTAAAACATTTACTTCAAGGGCAAACATAAAGTAAAAAATATATATGTTGCATAATATTATGTAGCCTAGACAGGCCATTTCACTTTTGAATAAAAGCTCATAAAATTAAAGATGCTAGATACCTAGATTTCACTTATTGATAGATACATTGGCGATATTCCTTTGCTAAATGGATCCCATCAATATATCCCCAGGAATTATAGAAAACAGAAACAACAGTAGCCGCTAGATCTACATTTTTTGAAAATGTTATCTTGAATTCTACGAAAATGGTCATCTAAGTACTAAAATTCCGACAAATTGGACAACTTATCAATTTCCGTTACATTGACAGTAAAAATAGAACATCATCTGCTAACTGAGTGTATATTTCACACTTGATTTGTTCCGCTACAGCTAGCATCTTCTAAGCAGACCTTCTCATTAGGCATACTTATCTCCATGAGCGACTTATTAATCAAGGCTTAAAAAAACCCGTCCTACACGATCATTATAAAGGTTCTTGAATAAATATAAGAAATTTGAATTTCCGGTCAAAACTAGGGTTCGAGATTCATTTTTTACTAGGTACTTGGTCAAGCATATCTTTTCAATGCCTACTACATTTCCACAGCTAATGCTATTGATCGATTTGCTACCGGACACAACCGCAATGGACGAAGTGATTTAGCTCGCCATGAAACCGGTTTAATTATCAATCCTATATACATGATATATATATTGTTTTTTTACTAAATAAAATACTGTTGTTCTGCAATTTCTTTTGAAATAGTTGTACGAAGTCAGAACCATTGCGGTGGACAATTTTCCTATGGTCTTGTACCCGCTTTGTCTTTTTGTCATTTTGATTTTGACGATACTGTTCTGTAATTTTGTATAACCCTTATCTCGTAAAACTCAATAAAATCAAAATCATTGAAAATGAAAGTTCTTTAAAAAGACTGTCAAAGTCCGTCAAATATAAAAAAGAAAGGAAATGGGGTAAATGTCAAGGAGACAACATCCCATATCCAGGTTAAAACGACCCAAAACAAAGTATCTAGGGATCACCGTACGGTCTTCAACACAGTGAGGAACCTCACTCCATATAGCAAACCCTAAATGGCCCAAAAAGTTGAATAAATCAATGGTAACAAACAATATCCAATAACCCAAATATCAAGTCCTCTGCAAAAATTATTTCACCTCTTTAAGGAATTTAAACGCATTTGCACTGTCTTGAGGAGACCGCCTTCTCGTCTATCTACAGATTATGGCTTATGGCTTTTCTGCAACTCTTTTTTGCATTTTATCGTAGCGACATTTATCTGGAATCTCAGCCAATAATGCTATTTATGATCATTGTGCTTTTATATTTCATCAAGTATTAAACAGACACAAGCAGAGTTTGACATAAGGCTTCCTTTTTGTATTATTTACAGGTAGCTTTAAAGTAATTAGTTCTTCTGAAATGGTTTGTTTCTTAACAACATCCTGTACACACGCTGGTAAATCTTCAGTCTGAGATCAAGATTATATTAAGTGTCAAGAATAAATAAAGATATACGAAGTGCAGACAGTGTGCGAGTGCGAAAAGGGTTAAACCAGCGAGACCGTTGCATTGTTTTAGTTTCTTTATAACGTTATATGAAACAAATTATAGTATATATATATGGAGACAGTTCTCAATTATCATATAAAAATAAATAACTATAATTACTCTATTTAACTGACCAAATTGTTCACGGGTCAATTATATCGGGATTATTCGTTTTAATCAGAGAAAATTAAGCCACGCCCAACCTGTTCAATAAATTTGAGTAATAAAGGTATACTATTTGTCTACATTGATAAAACAAAAATAAGATTTTGCAACATTTTTATGTCAATATCTGATGAGTTGAGTAGACTTTATTCGAATGAAAAGCATGAAATATTTAAGGGCTACTAAAAGTGCAGCATTATACGACAACAGCAAACCCATCAGAGACATATATAGACTAGTGTTGTCAGAAATGTAGAAGGACATAGTTGAGTTAAACTTTGCTATTTCTGTCTTCTCGAAAATAAAAAAAAAACACTTGCTTAAATGAAACAACTCCGGTCCCATTATAATTGGATTAAAAAAAGTTATTTTTACAAACCAGATTTCTATTATAGCTCAGAAATGTTTGATGATTAAAATCAAGATTATATTAAATGTCAAAAATAAATAAAGATATAGTGACTGCGGATAAAGTGAAGAATATGAACACATTACTAGGACTTATTCTACAATACTAGTTGAAAATTTTATACCAGTATTGTATGCAACAATACTGGAATTACTAGTATTGTATTGTTTCCAATACTAGTTGTACCAGTATTGTGTAGCTAAACTCAAGAAGAAACCGATGAGACGACCCCGTTAAATTATATAAAACAAAGTTAAAATTATATATTAAAAAACAAACAACAATTTGAAACTTTGTGAAAACAAATTTCATCTCCTTTTTTGAAGATCGGAAAAGGTAAGAGCTACTCCAACTGGTAGACATGCAAATGAAAACTTACCTCATGAAGTAAAACCCGAGGGCACCATGCCGACCAATGAAATTGGAACAAGAGTAGTTTACGGTGAATTTTGAAACAATTAGGTGATTGACACTAATTTAGCTCTTGACCAAAACAAATATGGCCTCCGACGACGATGACAGCGCCATACAATAATACGACCTCAATTGCTTGCAGCCGTATGATTCCCGAAGGAACAATTTATGTGGTAATTACAAAAATCAAAGACAAGAGACATAACAAAAACTTGAAAACAATACACAATGACAGTGGACAGCCAAAAATGCACAAATAAAAACAACAAAATTCAAATCTAAGGCACTTACAGCATGAACTTCCGTAAAACCGAGGGGTCATCAAGCTGTTTTAAGTCAGTAATTAGAAATTGTTTATTGCAATTAATCCTTTAAGAGAATGAAAATATATAGAGACACTTATCAAATAACAGAAGAAATTCTGTAAAAGATAAAGTCATTATAAATGTATAAATTCGACTTAAATTCCTTTTAATGTTTTCCTGTAACAAGGTACCCATTAGTTTCAAATAGAAATTCTGTAAAAGATAAAGTCATTATAAATGCATAAATTCGACTTAAATTCGTTCTAATATTTTCATGTAACAAGGTACCGATTAGTTTCAAATTTATATTTAAATGGGATATCTGTTTCCCACATGACAACAGATCTTTCCCTTTAAAGCTTAATTGTTGTTTCCTCTACCGAATTTGACTTTACTACCAGATTTGACATGTTCAACACGGCGGGTGTCTTATAAGAAGCAGGAGATGCTGACTCTACCGGTGCACCTGATCTCACCCATGGTTTTATATTGGGTCCGTGTTGTTCATTTTTGTGTGTGAGTGTCTTCATTTTTCTTTTCTGTGCTGTACCCATGTGGTGTCTTTGTTTTTTTCTGCCTTTTTTGTTTCTGGTGTTGTCATTGTCCTTGGATTGTTCGCTTTTAGATTGACAGTTCGGTTCTCACTTACTTTATATGTCAAAAAATAAAATATTACATAAAAAATATCCTGTTTGTTAGATTGCTTTTGAATTATATGATTTAACATATAAACAATTGGCAGAACGCCTAGATTGCCTAGATTAGATTGTACAATTTTAGTATGCATCTATTTTTAAATCTTAAGGTTCTCTCTACAAATGTTATATCAAACACTTGAATTTCCATGCCATTTGAATGTCAACGACTGAACAAATATCTTCACTTAATATTGAATTTGCTTAATTTTAATCGGTTAAAAGTGCCAGTATTCCATCTGTTGATAAAATTGTCTAGTGAAGTCATTTCCTCCAAAGGCATACTCGTATACGATACTTTTGACCAAAAACCTCAGTGTATTAACAACAAAGGATATACATTATACAGAAAGAAAAAATTACAAAAGTTAGTCCATGTAAATTGCAAAAACAACATATGGAATATAGGACATTTTGTTTTTTATACGACCTTTTCATGTCAAGTATCAAACAAGCCCGTTTGGACAAGCTTCATCCGTTACGCCGTGATAAAGTCCATTTATCGGTAATTCAGAAAAAAAATGTTAGAACTAAGCTGAAATTTCTGTTTTAGAATTGTTAGTAAATTCTGTATTGCAATGATTAATATGTTTTCTTCATCATTTAAACGCATGACGCGCATGAACACGTTGCATAGCATCGCTCATCTGACATCTTCACAGGGAACCATTATTTTCTATATTACGGACGGCCAGTTCAGTGATACTGAAAATACCAGGCCATGCAAATCAAAGGAAGTTCATACAAATTACCGATAAACCTGAGAAACAATGACGTTAAACAGTGGCGGAATTAAAACACAAAATTCAAAGGCATTTTTACTTTGAACTACCATAAAAGCGAGAGAAATCATGTGCCCCGGAAGGGTAGGCATTCCCTGTTAATAGCAACCGTCGCACTGTTAGCCAGGATGATGTGAAATTCGATAATTTGTGGCGTGAATGTAGGCTCTAGTTAAGAGCGGGAGATACTCCACATATGTTGATTCACTACCGTAAGCTTTCTAAAAGAAGGAAGAGAACAACGGACACTTATAGCTATTAATTAAAAAAAATAAATATAAAATAAGATATTTTGACATACACTCCTCTTTGGCAAATGCGTTTTGTGAACTGTAAACGTAAACATACTACTGAATATTCCTCAATCAAATTTGTGAACACCGCTATTTTCGAAACGACCCGTTTCATGACTCCATAAATAAAGAATTCAAAACCCATCACTGTAAAAAGCAACAGAAGTAAAACCATCAGATACCAGGGCCCTCGAGCTAGATACGAGGGATATGCGGTTTAACATATTCATTACTTCAGTGTCAAAGTTTTAAGGACCATAAAATTAACCAAATATGTGAGAAATAAAAGCCACCTTCACTTCCTTGTCTTTTTCATACTTCCCTTTTTGATTAAAGTATACGTATTTGCTTGCGGGTTCTCTTGAGTCGACAGTGTTTCTCGTTAACTACGAAGTGGGGTTTTTACCTTTTTATTATCACATGCATTCTGCTTTGTATGGAAATCGACAAATCTGATTGGTAACGAGTACTTCCGATCACTTCTGTAACTGAGTTTTATCAGTCAGTAAAACTGCACCAGCACGTGATTCCTTGACAACGACAAAAGTAAACAAGGACGGCGGAGTAATCTAGTCGAAGACATTGCACATCATATTTACGGAATGTAATTATAAGTATTGAATGCAATATTTTGTAGTTTTATTGTCGTGTAAAAGCGTGGACCGGGCGCACCTTTTTCACATGCAGCGCGAGCCCGCAAAAATGCGCTTCGGTCCACGCATTTACACTCCGATAAAACTACAAAATATTGCCTTCAATTCTTAAATATTTGCCCACAACGACATTTATCTTAAATCTCAATATTTGTATTTATGTATATTTCATCAAGTACACAACCCCCAACAGAGGTTGACGGACAGCTTCCTTTTTGTATGATTTACAGTTAGTTTTTAACGTAATTATTTCTTGCGAAAGGGTTTGTTTTCTGTGAAAATATTCTATACACACAGAGATAAATGTTCTAATTTATGTTCAAGATCAAGAGTTTCCTTACTGTCAAGGACAAAAGAGATACAATGACCCAAAGTGCAGACAATGAGAGTGCAAAAAGGGTCTCGAAGACAACAAAAAAGATTGCAACTGGCTTGTTTTCTTTGAAGATGAAAAGAAATTGGTGAACAATATAATGGAAAATACCTACGAATATACATTCAAAAAGCGATATTTTTTCTACACTGATGAAAGATGTAAAATCTTGCCTCATACCGGGTATTCCCGTTACAATAAAAATATAAGTATATTATATCTGAGTGCGTATAGTTTGACGTGAAATATTATACAGTTATGTAGTCAAGAATAGGCCAGAATATTTTCCGAGGTTCACGTTCTTTTGCCCGAACAAAACCAACAGCTGTTGGCAATAAAACACTGACCAAAGTCAACCGTAGAGGGCAATAGAACACTGAGCCATTTTCATTACCGAGGTAAATAATTCTTAGCTATTGCATGACTACCTAATAAATAACTGCTTTATTACGAAATCTGCACACAGAAAAAAAATAAATAAGTTGTCGGAATGGCGGTGTGCAAAACACAAATCTACTGCAAATTATATTACTAATATTGTAATCATAAATGGCAGCAAAAATGCTTAGTAAATATGAACAAATGTATTTTTTAAAATTATTTAGCATTTGTAAATATCTGCACATATGCAAAATGATGTTTGAATCATTTAATTTACATAACGGTAATTGAGGTGCGTTTATTTTATAGATAGATGATTTATCGAGTTATGTCAGTTGAGGGCATATCCAATAGTTTCAGGGGAGATAATAAAAAACACAGAAGAAGGCAGTGTTTCTTGGGAATATGACGTTGATAACTGTAACGTCACAAAGTAATTCCCATTGTTTTTTAGGAAAGGTAATTTCTGCCTTCCAATTTAACGGACTTCTGTGCGTTACCGACGGGAGATTTGTTAAAAGTTGCGTATTTTTATGATTTACTCTTACAACTAACTCGGTGACCTATATTGCTTGTGCCATTTTTGAGTAGCTTATTATTAGAAGAACACAATATAGGAATTTCATAAAATCGACAAAATGAGAAGTCTTTAAAATATTGTAAATTTGAATGTGTAATTCACTATTTCGTGCAACTTTTTTCGTAATAGGTGCTACATAATCTTTAATTTAGTAAAATATTACATAATTTCCTACATCAAATAAATTTTTCTGTAGATCCTTAAAACCTTAACTTTCTTTTTCTGTTACTTTGGTACCGAGTTGATTAGAAATACTTTCTCAATTAATTTTAAAAATAGGTAACTTAATTTTTCTTCACAAAACGCAAAAATGGTCAATGTTTAAAGTATATTTCCATGGAAACAAGATCGGCGACCAAATATTTTCTTGTTATTTTTGGAATCCTCGGCACTTGTTTAACAATATATCTAAAAATTATGAAAATGACAATATAGCAAGAAACTGTTGGATATGCCCTTAAATAAATGTTATATTGTCACCGTTGAAAATAAAGGATTTCTTTTCACAGGATGACGTCTTAGTGAGGCGACGTCACAATATCTCTTAAATGTTGTCGTCAAGTAAGCAACTGGCGTATTGAAATAAAATCTGCATATAAAAACTCGGTTTTTGAGTACAAAATCTTTATAACAAAAAGCAAAGTTCCGCAACTCGTTTATTCCTTCTGCGTTGTTCGACACTCGTGACATTTTTATTGACGACGGTCAATTAGTTATACTATACTTAAGGCAAAAGAACAACATGAAAGTAACAATCTCCAAATAATTCTACTAAATAATTGTAAATAACACATGTACACCACAATAAGGTAATAAAATATCATATAGAGTAAAGCACGATACAAACATGTACTAACAGTTTTTTTTATAAACGTTGCGTGAAAAGTCTTGTTTTAAGGTGTATATTACAGTTGATTCGTAACGTAGAGCTTGTAATTATCAAGTGCATGACTTGTGAACAACGCCAAGCCTGGAGCAGATCATGCTTACCCTTCCAAAGTCGCTGATGATGCCTCAGTTAATGTAATTAACACTGCTACTGCTCTAGTTTTGTGTTGATCTTGTTCAAATTTGTTTGTCTTTGTCATGATGTAATTGGTGTTTGATATGAATTGCCGTGATTTTGGATTTTTTTTTTACTTTGGAATCCTCCCTTTCATCATTTTGCTTCGTTATTCGTTGGCCAATATATTCTCACTTGCAGACGATGCAAGTATAGGGTCTGTAAGTCTCGTAATGTGACCCCGAGAATTCACGATAAGATTGCAATTCGAAAACCTTCCCGCCCAAAAATGACGTTTGAAGATTATGACGTTTAAGGTTTTGTTTGAAACGTCACATATTTGTGTTAATAATGTAACTTAGGGGTACAATTTTTATGCCCGGAAGTTACAAAATTGAACGAAACAGACCCTATAGCAAGACTCGCTTACCCTGTCCACGCACCCGTTCTAACACCGCAAGATGTCCACATGAACATGTCAATGTTATTTATTATTATAGTAGTATATGTTAAATGGGTTATGGGACTCACATGTATTACTTATAACCCTGAGGGCGGGTTCTAACTTATTTGTAACATTGGCCCTATGATCAAATTAAAATTGAAGGTTATAGTAATTCAGGTGGGGTCTTTGGAATTTGGCCATAGGTTATGAAAAAAGTAGGGTTAATGCGGGATATATGATAACATTAAATGAAATCGTGGTAGAAATAGCAATACTACGATTCCGAATACTAGAAATATTACTTAAAGTCACAAGCTTAGCAATATTTCCATATTATTTACTATTTAGAACGACGACGGCGCCCACGAAATCACTTAGTCAAGCTGAAAACGATAGTGTCATTTTATACTTAAAGAAAATGTCTTATTTGAAGATAATGAAGGGTTTTCACGTCTGTATTGTTTCGCTGTGCGACACTAATCTTTCGGTAATAAATTTTCTGATAAATTTGTGTGCGTTAGATAAACTATATTGGATCATAAACAATTTATGTAAATAAGATATTCAGTCTAACAGAAGTATTGTTTTAAAGCGAATTAAATAAGATATCTAATAATGAAAATTCAGTCTGACCATGTCAAATCGCAAGTCTCAATATATATATTGAAATTAGCAACAATTTTACATGCAGACAATGAGATTGGCTGATAAAACAATCTCGTACAGGAGATTTCCTCAATAACTTCTTGTAAATGAAATACTTTATATATAGTAAGTGCAATATAAATTGAATACCATGATGTCTGGAACTTGTTTCCTGGCAAGTTTGAAAGCTAGAAGCATCCAATTGCTGTTTGTCATACGAATTATTGCCTTGATTTACAAACAGTTACACTGCGCGAAAGTTCCAATGAATGACGTAAATAATTTTGTTGTACGTTATATATCGTGCCTGTGCGTTTGAAAATATGACAAAAATAAGTCAGTTTAATAGTATTCAGAAGAATGTATAGTATACAAGGCTTACCCTGATCAGTACAGAAATGCTAAATTGTTAATTCCAAGTCATAATCTTAGCCTAATCAAGTAGACAAGGATAATGTTATCATTCTCTTTTCAGGATGTATATTATATCTGCCGATCAATTATTGTTATTTCAATGGGTTTCTGCATCTACAATATCAAGAGTGAACATGCCTATTAAATGCATTAAAAATGGAAGCAAAAATTCTGCATCATGTTTTATTTCAGTTTATTACAACACATTTCATACTGAACTAATTCAGATTTTGTCATATATATTGGTTGAAGACGAGGTGAAATAAAAGCATGTTATAAAAATGTCATTATTGAACCCACTGTTACTTAAAGAAAGGATGTAAATGCCTTGTTTATTAGAAGTTGACATATCTGTTTTACAATGTCTCGACAGACGAAATTTCTAGAACAGGCCAAATTTTCATAACTTCAAGAACTTTATAAGTAGAAATGTGGGGAAAGCTTTATCGAAAAAATGTGTTTTACGCGTTGCAAAAATAAGATAATTCTAATTTATGTAACTCTTTTTTCCGTCATTGTTGACTGTGTTACATTTTGCATCAGTTCGATTGGTTTTCTTCAACTGTCTAAACGAATTTTATTGAATAACTAAATACCGAAGTTACTGTGAATTTTGATTCTGCATATGCGCATTTCGACAACTTATGTCTCTTCAGTGCAGATAAAATCTAAACATGTGGAAGACCATAATGTCAAAGATGTTTAAAAACTGATAGAGAACAAATTACCAAATATAATCTAAATAGGAAACCAAAATCAGCTAAGGACAGAGCTTTGCATGAGGGAGATACTCCTTAGTTTCAACGAAATTTACAAAAATTAGATATTGTAAGGTTTTAAATAGAATCGGCTTTCGGGTCAGCACCGAAGTACTGACTACTGGGCTGGTGAATACCATTGATTAATTTATTAATTATGCTTTGCAAAAAAAACCAAAGTAATAATGTATCCTAAGTATTTTACTTATTGTATTAAATATATTTTGGTTTGCAAATCTGGTTAATGACAAAATTCCCGGACAGAATTGTCAAGAGCCAAAGTCCTAGAGGCAAATAGACATAGCAGGTGCAAAACCGAGGAAAAAGTTGTCAATTGCAGTTGTCCTGACTTGGTACAGGCATTTCAAAATAAATGGTGGGTTAAACAGGCTTTTATGGCGCGCCAATTAGCCCCAGCTTCCATTTCCACTGCGGTATTGTCTGGCTGAAACTCAATAGCAATTGCTATTGAAAGGTCGCTGACAGTAAAAGGTAAATAAAAGAATATGGAGTAAATGCTCATGAGACAAAGTCTCTACAAATACATGGTAAAAAACAAGCAAAGGAACAACGCTTTTATTGTTGTTCTTCATCTTGAAGTCACCATGAGGCCTTATACAATGAGCCTTGCTCATACCTCATAGTAAGTTCGAGACGGCCCATAGCACTAGTTTAAGCGGAATTCTTTGCTAATTGTCGAGCAACGCTACATCCATGTCTTTCTTGGTCATGGGGGCGGGATTGTCAACAAACATCAATTAAACTGGCAAAGTGCTCTTACAATCACTGTCATCCTTTGCCTGAAAAAAGCACTGAAGCACACACTCCGTTTGCAGAAGAACTTTGACTATTATTGTCTATCTTAGGGAAATTCATTATTAAAAATTAAAATTGTCTCTTTTGTCGTTAATTTACTACTTCATTAAATAATTACTATATCGCAATAATTCAATAGTAGCCGAAAACACGCAAAGATGATTTTTTATCAAATTATGTGATCGACAACGATAAGAGGTAAGATAATATTATCGAATTTATGTACTTCATGTGTTCCATACTGTAGTGAATAACAAAATACATGTATTTATTGTAAATTTAGTTACTGCATATGACCATTTCAACAGTTTAATAGATATGTCTCTTCAGTGCAGATCAAATAAACAGATTGGCAACAAATTCGACTGATTAGTTTCGTGATCTTCATATCACATTTCATGCTCCCTGTTTAAAATGGTTTTTCCGAGATTTGCCTTTTCTGTCCTATGGACAAATTAAGACACAAAGTCAAACGTCTTGTTGACATAAAGTTGTTAACTGTGTCAACTGAGGATAGAAATTGCTATGAATATTGAATAACATTTAATAGGATTTTAATGGAATTATTTCAGCACGAAGAGTATTAATCGTCCCCGATGGAAAATGTAAATTATTATATATAACAACTTATTGTCGTGTTGTTTTCCAACGATACATGATAATGGCTCCTGTAGGATTCCTGGTTTTGTTTTGATTAATTTCCTCATTTAGAACATTTAAAATATCGTCAACAGTAAACATGATGAATGTTGTAAATACGTTGTGTCTGCCATCATCGTGAAATCCGTATTGAGCTTTGCAAAATGGGAAAGGAAAGTCTCTCGGCATGTACCTGACACAGCCATTAGTTAATAGAAAAATAAATATATGGCAAGATGTCGGGATTTCATTTCACTATTGTGATAAGTTTGAAGAAAATTCACACAAAAAAGCATCTCTATATGAGACAAATTTTAGAACAAACACCAAAGATCGACAAGAGGAACAAAACAGTCAGCTAGGGCTTAGTAGATGAATATAACAGTCCAATCGCAAATAAGTACACAAAAAGTTGATTGATTGATAACAGTTTTATCAGAACGAGAATGACCAATTCAAAAAGGAGGCATGTTCTCTTTCTGATTATATACAGGTATCATAATGCTAGCTTCGTGAGATTTACTCGGCACATTTCGTGTATGATGGCCACTAAAATTTACTGTAGAATTTCCGTTTATGATTTGACTCCACACCAACAAAGATTCTCAAACCCATACACTTGTCAGCTTTGTAGACGGAGCCCTTTCAATTCGACCCAGATACTGAGCATAGCATGAAAAGATGTCAGCACTATGGAACTGTACATGGACCCCAAATTACGTCGATTAGTGAGGGTTCTAAATTTTTAGTCAGTTTTAACTACACCAAGATCAATCGCCACCTTAAAATATTTCATTCATCAGGAAAAGTAGGATCTTAGATCTCTACTATTAAAGTAGAAGTTGTTAATATATACTGTCGTTCATTTAATAGAACGGGTATTTATAGTAGCCAAAGATTCGAGACCGTTTTGTTTTATATTCTGCATTTCAAAACATTATTGCCCCAATAATGAAGATTCTTATACCTTTTCAATATTTTATCTCAAATGACCGGTGTGAGCTAATGCCATCAATTGGCGTTCGTCGTGTGTTAACTTGTCAACTTGATCATCTTCTCTCAAACTGCTGAATAAAATTCAACCAAATTTTACAGGAATGATGTACGAAGATTGCCTATTTTTCCGATAAGATTTGAAAAATATTGCCGCCAGCGCAGAAACATAGTTTAAATTTGAACCTATTGGAACTACACGATTTTCATCATTTGCATTGTAACTAATGAAGCAGATTTAACTGAAGTGAAAGGATGAAGTAAAGTTCTTCTACAAATTTTGCCCAATTGGTTCCGATTCGATAAGAACATGGCGTTTAGCGCAGAATAAAGTTTAACACTGGACCCTATCGGAAATGTCACAAATTCATTTTCTCTGAAACCACAGAAGCAAAGTCAACCAAACTTAAAAGGAATAATGTACGGAGGGTCTTATACAAAGATTGCCTATTTCGTTCCAATCAAACAGAAAAAAATTGCTCAAGCGCGGACGATAATCTAACATTGTACCTTATAGAAAATTAGTCATTCTCGTCAACTGCTATGGAACTATTGAGACAAATTTAACAAAACTGAATAAGAATGATATATGGAAGGTCATGTACAAAGATTGCTCATTAATGTTGGATCAGAAAAAAATATTGCCGCCAGCATGGAACATAGTAACGCATTGGAAAATCACACTTTGATGATATCTGCAACCATGAGCGTCGATAATTAGTTATATCTCGTTCAACCATAAACTTTCTATTGTTCACATAGCCAGCAAATAAATATAAACTGTCTCCTTAATGTGAAACTTTACAAAGTGATCTTATTCTTGCGCTGCTATTACGCAGTTGAATGCTGGAGGAATAAGTTATGAATGATCAATAGGAAAAAGAAGGGAAACGGAGAATGTGTCAAAGAGACAACGACCCAAAGGGGAGTAATAACAACAAAAAGCCACCATAAGATCTTCAATGGACGGTGAGGAAACCCCACACCCAACGACAGGTCGGAGTTGGCCCCTAAATAAAGAGTAATCAAGTTCAGCGAAATAAACATCATCCTAGACTCCCATAGACATAAAGTGAACTAACTAGAAAACAGACAAGACACACAATGGCTTAATAAATTTCCTGACTTAGGACAGGCGCAAACCTGCTGCGGCGGGTTTAAACTAGTTTTATTGGACCAAACCTTCCCCCTACAGCCAATGTGATAAATAAAGAAACAATCAAGACTGTTTTTAGATATTTTGACATTGATTATGTGCTTATCTTTTGTGTCTTCACTGTGCAACTGTATTTAATAATATAGAAATAAACATGGAACAAAGAGTATTAAAGATCAATATCATTTATATGCCATTTGTTTTGTAAAATTCATGTGCAGTTAAATTATTGCAGTGAATGTTAATGCATACGCTTTTATATTTTAATGGCTTATTCTGCTAGAAAGTGCACGATAAAATCAGTCAAATATAGAATTATTATCATGTGTTGATAAAATTGCTCCATCAATAACTGACACAATATTTGTATAAAAATATGAATTTATTAAGCAGAAAATACTCTGCAAAACAAAATATGCTCAGCATGCATACACTTTATATATAAATGGAAAGAAAGGGCAATGTCTGAATAAGAATACCGTTAAAACAAAAATTTGTCATGATTTTTTTTCGGTCAAGCGTCCTAGATTTTATGAAATACTTTATTTTTTGCATACAATTACTGCACACTCGACATAATGTCGAAAAACGTCAATTTTCTTTCGTCCCTCAGATTGCTTCCACGGGCCCCAGAGCTGACAAGGCATGTCCCAAGGCACTGGTTAGGGATAAGTTAGTGAGGTCCGTCAGTCTGAAACAAACAATACAAGGACAATGGTAATTTTGGAAACACAAAGAAACAAGGATATAACATGCGCACGGCACAGATAATACAAATGAAGACGTACACATATACGAAATGAATAATACAGACAAAATAAAAATCATAGAGGAGATCAGGTGCACCGGACTATGCGGGGCAGTCTGGTTTCGACGCAAAAGTCTAGCCTCTACCAACTGTACACAAAATGTATGGAGAAACACCATACTCCACGCAGTTTAGATCCTTCAATCATTCTCAATCATTTTCTTTTTTCTTTATAATTAGGAATTTACTTGTTCTCGTCTCAATATATATAAAGAAACGGGTGTAAAACTAAAAACAAATAATAAATCAATTAACGGTAACCTCGGTATTTTGTTAATCATTGTAAATCTGACTATGAAATATCAAATATCTCTTTTTAATTTCTCACATCGTGATCATCCTCTCTCACACTATTTAATACAATTCAACCAAAAATAACAGGAATGGTGTATGAAAAGTGGGTTACGAAGATTGCTATTTTTCGATCTGATAAAAAAATATGGCCGCCAGTTTACTTGGTTTAAATTTGAACCAATGGGAAATACACCTTTTTATCATCTGCTCTGAAACTAATAAAGCAAATTAAACTGAACTGTACTGGAAGGAAAGACAAAGACAAAAAGGAAACATTTGTTTTTTAGGATTTTTTCATTGAATTATGGGTATAATAAACGGGTTTGAATTGGTAAAATAAACACTTATTGTACCGGCTATTCCTACAATAGCAAGTTTATAGTTGCCTTCGACCACAACTTTTTTCCCACAACGAGCATCGGCAATTAGTTATGTCTTGCTCAACCAAAAACTTGCTATTGTTCAAATAGCAAGCAAATAAATATAAACCAAACATGCCATTGTTCAAATAGCCAGCAAATAAATTTAAACTGTCTTCTTAATGTGGCTCATATTCTCGTACTGCTATTTCGCAATTGAATGCTGAAGGAATAAGTTATGAATGATCAAGTAATTTGACATTGAGTATGTGATTTTGTTTTCACTGTGTAACTGTATTTGATAACATAAAAATAAACATGCAACATAGAGTAATTAAGATAAAATATCATATCAATGCCATTTGTTTTGTAAAATTCATGTGCAGTTAAATTATTGCAGTGAATGTTAATGCATACGCTTTATATTTTAATGGCTTATTCTGCTAGAAAGTGCAAGATAAAATCAGTCAAATATAGAATAATTATCATTTTTTGATAAAAATTGCTCAATCAATAACTGACATAATTTTTGTGAAAAAAATATGAATTTATTAAGCAACACTCTGTAAAATATGCTCAGCATGCATACAATTTAATGGAAAAAAAGAGCAATGTCTTAACAGTAAAAATAATGGCACTGTAGAGTGTCGTAGATTTGTGAAATACTTCATTTTACATACAACTCCAATGTATTTTCAAAAAAGGCTGCAGAAAATTGCTGCACACTCGACGTGATGTCGAAAAACGTCATTTTACGTTCCGGCACATAGATTACTTCCGTGGGCTCCGTGCACAGAGCTGAACAGGAATGTCCCAAGGTACTGGTTAAGGGAAACTCCGTCTATGCGGGGTAGTCAGGATTTGACACAGAAAGCCTGGAATCCACCAATTGTATACATAATATTTGGAGAAACACCATGCTTCATGCAGTATAAAGGTCCTTCATTCATTCTCAAAAATCAATAATTTTAAGCCTTTTTATGGAATATCATATATCTCGGTATTAGTGGCACCTTTTCTCCCCATACTAATGTAGTATCACATACACAAAGTCATATTCTTAAAATAAAAATATTGTTGCTCTTCTCATAACAAATTATATATAACATGGCAACATAATACAAGCGCAACTGCCTTTGATGAAGGCTCTATCTGATTCAAACATTTTTGTGTGATTAATGATTGGAATTTTAATTGCAAAATAGTACATGCAAAAATGTGTCAAGCATAATTTACTCCCAAAAAGTCATTTTAATGTTATAAGCAACATCTAATGTATTCTATTTAGAAATTCGGTTGCAAATATTCTTATTTTCGTAATAAACTAGTTATCTCCTGTTGTATGAATAAATTTCAATCTTTCAGTTAAACATTGTGTCAATTGAAATAAACAATTTCGATTAACACAGTAAATTGAGGCTTTAAATTGTCAATTTAACTGTTAAATTGGTTCTGTCTGGATTCAAAATGCCGTTTTATTTCAGATTACTATTGTTTAAAAATAATGCAATATGTAAATTTATGTTTTTTATTATATTTTTAATTTATATTTAAGCCCTTGCAAAGGTACTAACTTCATGAAACAGAATTTCTTCGATTACTTATGTCCATTTCACATCTGATTGAAATTACATAATTACATATATATATAATGTGCATATCAAATTAAAGAATATTTCTAATTTCATAAGATGTATGAACTTGAAGCAAAGTTTAAAAAAAAATTAATGGCAACATTCAAAGTTATCATCAAACTGCTAATACAACTTGAAAAGGGTAGACACGATAAGCTCAAACCCAAATATCATATCATTACTACAGACACAGCTGAGAAATACTTTACGACAATTTTAAAGTTAAGGCTATACTGCTCAATTCTCAAAGGCCACCAACCATTACACAATGTACATATGTGATCCATACACATTCCAAATATTAAAAGCCTGTTTTATAAGACAAAAATATAACAGCCTGGACACTACTATGTTGTAACTAAGAAACATTAATCTTGCTGTTAGAAGGAAGTTGAAAGGAAATGTCTCTAACAATGGTACATGACACATCGTCTTGATGTGCAAATATTAAAAAAAGACTTCCTCTAGATGTTTAATATAAATATAGCCCAGGCACGACTATGTCTATTATAAAGTAAAAAAAAAAGTCAAGATCACAAACCATTGATCAAACACATTGTCTTAAATGGGCGCACTCATATTATTTATGAATGTATATCGGATTTCGGAACCTCTCTGGTTTTCTCCAGTCCAGTGGCTTAAAGATTTTTTTTCACGGACCGCCACTTTTTGTTTTATGCCTAAAAATAACTTGTGTTTCCGGTTATGCTCCTCTGAAAAATGGGGTCGGTAGGTCGGATTAATTATTTTTTTTCTTCATATCGATTTTTTTGTGATTTGGACCATTCCAGTCGCTAATTAGAGTGACCTTCTGTTCCCGAACTTACTGTAACTGGAAGTAGAACACAATGGCACAAAATCAAGTTTTTCTCGGCTTTTCTCTTCGATTTTGATGAGTAAAAAGCATTACAAGTCATACTTTGATCAATTAATAAGCTCTGATATGAACAATAACTAATGAAAGCGTCATATCGCGATAGAAAATCTTCAAAGTCAAAAACGAGGTCGGTAGGGTATCCAAACTTTTTTTTATTTTCTGAAGTTGGAATAAATAAACTTTGAATGGGGGGGGGGTGTTAGGTCTAGAGTAGGGTCGGTCGACCAACCGGAAACCCAACTAATTAAGACACCTGACACATTTTTTATATAAAATCCTTGATATAACTTCTTAGCTTTTAGAAAAAGAAAAGTCCGTGTATTAAACTAAGGGAAATCAAGAAAAATCCATTTCCCTCAAATTTTTTAACGTCGCGTATCTCGATTAAAAGCACAGGGCCTTATATATTTCTGTTTACCATTTAATTTTGTGCACAATGCTTACTCAATTGAAATAGGTTACAAGAAATCCTTGATATAAATAACATCAGGTGTGAGCCTCCTTAAAATTGTTTTGCATGACAGTTTTTTAAATATTATACAAAAAAAGAAACAAAGAATAATGATATTGATAGGTCGGATACTACTGCCACTTAGAAATCAGTAATCTCACTTTGAGAAGAAAGATGAAGGTCAAATGTCGCAAACTATTATACATGACACCATATTTTTATGTAACAATAGACAAAAATTACTTATATCTTGAACCCATCTATACCATCCCAAGTAAATAGACTAGGTTCCTTTATCAAAAAGTCACTAGTACTGAGGGCAGGGGACCTTAAATATTGCTTGTATATATATTGTATTTGTTTGTTTGATATGTAACAAACTTTATACAATTTTAATGACAATAAACTTTTGAATTTGAATTTTATGTAATCTATCCGCATGCCAAATATAAAAAAATATATTTTGAGATAAAAAAAAGTTTAAGGCTGTACACGGCTGTTACTCAGAAAAACAAATTGACCTTGAGAAAAAAGTTCCGTATCAAAGGTCATACAACCACGGTTCACAAAAGATCTTATCACGTGATCTATACGCATGCCAAATATTAAAAGAGTACTTCAAAAAGCAAAACAAACTCGGAAACGACTTTGTGAAGGACGGACGCACGTACCGACATGCTTATTACATTACTATTGTATGTCGACCACAAATTGGCAGGTCCTAATAATGTATAAAATGTTTATTTTACAAAGAGATATGTTCTGTGATGACCAGTCAAGTTAGCAAGGCTTACTTCAGGAACTGTCAGGATAGTTTATTACAAATGAATATATTATATGTATTCAAATTAGCATGACTTGCAGCTTAATGTCAGTATGTTTAAATTATATCCCGTTAATGAGAAACGGAGGACAGAAAGTTTACAAGCATACTACTGAGCGAATTCACATAATTGAAATCAATTAAAAAAAGCGGTTGGAAAAGTCCATTACATGGAAAATTGTAGAACTGTAAGAAAGTCAATAATTTTTATCATTACAATAAACATATACCATCCTTTTTTCTATTAATTGCCAATCTATCTACATGCATATTTTAAGATTTGGTTCTTTTTTGTTTTGACTTTTATTCCTTTTTTAGGGGTGAGGGTAAGGGCATTTGTTGCTTCGAAAACAATACCGGTAATTTGACCATGAGAAGAAAGTTGTATGTTAAATTTCACCAACCATGGTACATGAAAGATCATATCGCGTAATTTATACGCATTCATGTCAAATATTAAAAGAGTAATTTAAAAGGCAAAACACGACTTTGTGAAGGACGGACGCACATACGGACATACTTATTACTACGTGTCCACCACAAATAGGCAGGCATAATAATATGTGAATGTTTATTTACACAGAGATATGTTCTCTAATGACCAGTCAAGTTAACTAAGAATACTTCAGGAAATTCAGGATACTTTATTACATATGACTATATTATATGTATTAAAATTAGCATGACATAAAAAAATCGGTTGGAAAAGTCCATTACATAGAAAATTGTAGAACTGTAAGAAAGTCAATAATTTTTATCATTACAATAAAAATATACCAAACTTTTTTTCTATTAATTGTCCATCTATCTACATGCATATTTATTAGATTTGGTTCTTTTTTTTTACTTTTTTTTATTCCATTTTTGGGGGGTGAGGGTAGGGCATTGACTACAATATTAAACTTAACATAAGTTTTCATTTAAAGTTAAATAATCTTTGATTTATTTATATGAAAAAGAAAGGAAATGGAGTAAATGTCAACGAGAAAACATCTCAAAATTGCACGGAAGTCCAGTTATTGTTCATATCGTCGTATTTAACATAATTTGTTGCTTCGAAAACAATACCGGTAATTTGATCTTGAGAGGAAAGTTGTATGTTAAATTTCACCAACCATGGTACATGAAAGATCATATCGCGTAATCTATACGCATTCTTGCCAAGTATTAAAAGAGTAATTTAAAAGGGAAAACACTAACGTCGTAAATGACTTTTTGAAGGACGGACACACATACCGACATACTTATTACTACGTGTCCACCAAAAATAGGCAGGAATGTTTATTTACACAGAGATATGTTCTCTAATGACCAGTCAAGTTAACTAAGCACACATCAGGAATTGTCAGAATAGTTCATTACAAATGAATATAGTATATGTATTTCAATTAGTATGACTTACAACTTAATGTCAGAATGTTTCAATTATATCTTGTAACTGACAAATGAAGGGCAGAAAGTTCGGTAGAATACTAATGAGCGAGTTCACATAATTCAAATCAATGGAAAAAATCGGTCGGAGAAGTCCAATACATGGAGAATTGTAGAACTGTATAAAGTCAAATGATTATTTCTTAATATATCATTACAAAAAATATATATACCAAACTTTTTAGCTCACCAGACCTAAAGGGTCAGTGTAAGCTATTGCCATCACTTGGCGTCCGTCGGACGACGTTTCACATTTCATCTTGTTCTCTAAAACCACTGAAGCAAATTCAACCAAACTTTACAGGAATGATGTGTAGAAGATCATGTACAAAAATTGTTGATTTCGTTACGATCCGACAAAAAATATGCCCGCTAGCGCGGAACCTCAGTTAGGTTCAACCTTTGACCATATAGGAAAAATCACATTTTCATCTTCTTCTCTGAATCAAGTAAAGCAAATTCAACCAAGCTTTAAATTTACAAGAATGATGTATCGAAGGTTCTTCACTAAGATTGTTCATTTTGTTCACATTCAACAACAAAAAAATGCCGCCAGCACAGAACTTGCATTTTTGTAGTTTCATCATTAGACACTTTGGGAAAAATAACATTTTCATCTTCTCTACTGAAACCACTTAAGCAAATTCAATCAAAATTGACAGGAATGATGTATAAAAAGTCCTTAACAAAGATTGATATTTCGTATTGATCCAAAAAACATGGCCACCAACGCGGAACTAAGACTTTACATTGGACTCTATAAAACACATTTTTATCTTCTCCTCTGAATCCATTGATGCAGTTCAATCAAACTTTACAGGAATGATATTTGAAGGTCCTTTACAAAATTACTAAAAACAAACATGGCCACCAGCGCAGAACTTAGTTTTTACATTGGACACAATGGGAAAAATTGCATTTCCATCTTCTTCTCTGAAACCACTGCAGCAAATTCAACAAAACTTTACAAAGATTGCTCATTCCACTGAAGAGACATAAGTTGTCGAAATGCGCATATGCAGAACCTAAATTCGCAGTAACTTCGGTATTTAGTTATTCATAGTGATCCGACAAAAACATGACCGCCAGCGCCTAACTTAGTTTAAGCATTGGACCCTATGGGAAAAATCACATTTTCATCTTTTCCTCATGAATCATTGGAGAAAGTTCAACCAAACTTTACAGGAATGATGTATGGAAGATCCTTTACAAATATTGCTCATTTCATTATGATCAGACAAAAAACATCTCACTGCCAGGGAGGAATATAGATTAACATTTGACCCTATTGAAATCGATCATTTCTGTCATCTTCCATGAAATTATTGAAGCAAATTCAACCAAACTGATTTAGAATATGAATGGAACTTTAGCTGAACATGAGACCCTTAGAGAAGAAAATTATTTTTGTCATCGGCATAAACATGGCTTATATAAGTACCATTTTGTCAGGCGAACGATTCAGGTTCAGTGCCTGAGCCTCTCGTCTCTCGTTTTCTATTCATTGTCCATCTACATGCACTCGTGCGCTTATCTTGTTATATTTTTTGGAAAAAAAGAGGGGCATTTGCTTCAATTATTCATAGGTATTCAGTTACAGGTAAATAATTTTCATGATTATTTTGCTACGAACCATAATTGCATGAAAGTCCTATTACTGTTCGTATCGTCATATTTCACTTGGTTGTTTGCTTCGAAATGAACTCTTATTCTGAAAAAGGATTGTCCAAAGTTACAATCATGTGAAAGGTTAACGTTAAAATATGATCACATAATACCTATTATTGTTTGTTATTAGAGAAATCACAACAGGAAGGGCATTGTAATGACATGCTATATTGAGTACAAGATGTTGTTTCTATATTCAAAGGACATTAGGTCGTTTTTATGTTTCATCTTACCATTTAACTTGCTAATATTTATTACTTTGATTGCATTCCAAATTGGACTAATTTGTAGAGTCCTTCTTTGTTCCCCCTTAAAATAAAACATGTTAATATGAGCTTAGACAATAGTCACATTTTCTGGTAATAATATATGAATTCTTAAACTTTCGTTTTCAATTAAGGTTTATCCATGAAGTGTCTTTCTTGTTCTTAAGTTTTCTAGTAATTTCAAACAACAAAAATAAGCTTTCGAAAGTTTTATAGTCTTTAGATATATATGTTACAGTCATTTTCTTAAATTAGGCATTTTGTTAAATGACTGAAAATTTTTGGCATTTTATAAAATGCCTATGAATTTTAGGCAATCTATAAAATGACTTAAATTTTCAGGCATTCAATAAAATGCCTAGAAAAAACCCCAGGCATTTAACAAAATGCCTGAACCATAAAAAAAATTATATTTTACAAGAAATTAAACATTTAGCAATGATAATACAACAAAAAACATTTAACAATGTTAACACAACAAATATACATTTATCAGAAATGAAATAAATATAAATATGAGCTGTATTTTTCAAATTTTTGGTTCAGAAGAATGCATCATTTCTAGTCATAATTTGCAGAAATTAAACAGTTTGAAGTTCAAATTCCCCGTGTAAACATATAAAAAAAAACTTGAAAATTAAGAAAATGTAATGTAAATTAATTATTTAATGTACTTAAAAAATGAATTCTCGAAATGAGTTGTATGCATGTGACTGCTGATACATGCGTAACAGAATTGTTTATACTGAGAACTTGTTATGGTCCGATAAAATCACATGGGATGTACAATACTAAATTTGACAGGTAAGGGTATATCATTGTTTTAATTACTGTGGTGCATTGAGATGCTGTTCCAGGTCTTCTACTGATTGTAAAGAAGCAAGAACATCATGTGGTAACAAAGACAAAGACAGTCCATTTTAGCACCACTTCAAAACATTACCCTGTACAGTGAAGTGTACAAAATTCATGCCAATATTCCAGTTCTTTTTGTAATTTCCCATAATTTACAGCATTGTTTCTTCTTTTTCATATAATTCACTTGAGTAATTTAACTTTGTGTCCCGATATAGCCGACATATTGCTCACTGGACGTAAAACTCTTAACTAATAAGTTAGTCATACAAGTATAAATGTAATATGTTACTTAAGAACAGAATCTTGTATAAGTGCAAAAAGTGCATATTTTGATAATTCATGGTTTATGAAAATAATGATTATTTTATAATATCAGTAAACATCCTCGAATTAGAAATGTGAATATATTTTTTGTTGAAATTGTTAGACGAAAGATTATAAAATATGATAAAACATTTACATCAAAACTGTAACTTGGTAGGTTTGTTTTCATAACTCCAATAAAAATCACAACTGATATTTTAACTTTGGTCTTTATCAGTCATAGCCAAAAAAAAGAAGAAAAAACAGGAAAAAAAACAAGATGTGTTTTGTGAAATACTTATGCTCCCGTTTCGAAGTTAAGAAGAAACATCTAACATGATTGATTGATTGATTAGTTAGAGTTTAACGTCCAATGAGCAATAACAGTAATTCATGTGCTTCTGATAAATTATATGCAACCATAAATTCTGGGGTCAATTGAAAAGCTAAATCACAAGTAATGATTGTGTTTGAATGCAAACACAGAAGAAGTCAGCCAACTGACCCCACCAGATCAGAATTAAACCATTATAGAGAAGTAAAACAATTCCCAACCCCCCTTTTAAAACATTTTAAACTAATTCATTGTGATTCTGTCAATAATTGGTATCAGTACCTTCATTGGATCACAAATATTTTCATAAACACTTTATCGGTACTGGTTCTCCAGAGAGAATGGAGAAATATACAGAAGAGAAGAGTAGAAAACATAACCGAATATTGCATTGGAAAGTTACAAATAATATTTGATATAACATCACCAATCATTCATATATTTATGTTAATACTTGTCATAAGAAATTTGAAAATAATAAGTAACTGAGAAAATATATTAAGTCAACAAGGTTATTTTGGCGACTTAATAAATACATCTTGAAAAAAATCACAATCTTGTCATTTAAAGGATAAATAAAATGTTGTTTTAATGAAGAACTATGGGGAATAATATGAAAGATCTTTTTTTTGCAGTAGGTATGAAGAAATATTTTCTGCACCCCTCCTAGCCGATCTGTTTCTCCTTCTTTGAAGGGCTTCTTTAAAATAAAGATACATATCTGGCCTAATCCTTTAATTTTAGCTTTCCTAATAAAGATATTTTGTTACTAAACAGCCATCGTTTTGGTGATTTTCTTCATCTGATCTATCCAAAAGAGCTCGAGGATACCGGTACAACAGATACTTCCACATCGGCCTCATTCCTTGACCTTCATCTTGAAATTGACAACAGACTTCAAACTAAGCTGTACGACAAATGCGATGACTTCACTTTTCCAATAGTCAACTTCCCTTTTCTTTTAAGCAACATCCCAACAGCGCCGGCTTACGAAGTTTACATCTCCAGGCTCATTCAATATTCAAGAGCCTGTGTTCGATACAGTGATTTCCTTGATAAGAGATTGGTTGCTCCCAAATAGGCTACTTCAACAAGGGTATGTTACCCAAAACTTGTAATCGTCCCTCCAGAAGTTTTACGATCGACATCACAAGCTTGTGGACCCCTATTGGATATCCGTTTCCCAGATGGCAATAGATCTTTCACCTTAAAACTAAATTGTTGTTTCCTCTCACGGATTTGACTTTACTACCAGAATTTACATGTTCCATACGGCGGGTTTCTTAGAAGAAACAGGAGATGCTTACTCTAGCGGTGCACCTGATCTCACCAATGAATTTTATTGGGTCCGTGTTGTTCATCTTTGGGTGTGTGTCTTCAATTTTTTTTTCTGTGCCGTACTCATTTTGTGTCTGTTTCTTTTGTTGTTTCCGGTGTTGCCATTGTCATTGGATTATTCGTTTTGTATTGACGGTTTGGTTCTCACTTACTTAAACAGTGTTTTATATGTAAAATATAACAAAATATAATTTCACATTTGTGGTGAAATTTTATCATATCGGGACATTTCAAGGTCAAGGTCACCAGATCAAATTTTCAGGTACTAACTGAGAGGTCTTTCCACAAGAAATGCACATGCAAAATATGAAAGCCATATCGTTTACCATTCATAAAATGTACTCAATGTTAAAGTTTGTATGCAGTTATTCATATAACAAGGTAAAGGTCGTGAGGTCAAAAAATCGGGCTTCATCTGAAAGTTCTTGCAACAAGGAATTCACATGCAAAATATGAAAGACTAATCACTAAGCATTCAAAAACCATAAAAAATGTTTATTACTTTATTCAAAATTTCAATCACATGTGAAGGTCAAGGTCATGAGGTCAAAAATTCGGGTATTGTTTTATAGGTCTTGACACAAGGAATACACATGCAAAATATGAATCCCTATCACTTACAATTCAACAGATATACCCAATGTAAACTTTTTTGTAGACAAACAGACGGACAAATAAACAGACAAACAGACAGACCAAAAACTACCGGTATATGCTCCCCGAATCCTCGATTCTCGGAGGCATAAAAATATTAACAGAATCAATGAAAAATTGCAATTTTCGGGATTGTAGAACTTTGATTTATTTTTGCGATTATATGCCAAATATGTCCTTGTATTGAAGATAATATAGCAAATTGAATAATTCAAATAGAATAAAATAAAAAGAAGTATAACTGAATTTGCACATTAAAGTTTTTTAACCTCTTAGGCGATGAAAACATTAAAAACAAGAACTGTCGCCGAATAGCAACCAGGTATACCCCAACTCATTGAACCCTGGTTAACAAAATCATGTTTTCACTACATTTCGTAACTCAAGTCCATATTTCGTCAAACAGGAAGTGCACATCTGACAGGACTCAAAATAGGACATTCCTTACAACTAACCATATAGAGGCTGCATACCAATTTTGAAATTAATCCTCTTTAGAAGCTGAAAAAAAATGCAACATTTTGTAACCAAGTCCACATTTCGTCAAACAGGAAGTGCACATCTGACAGGACTCAAAATAGGACATTCTTTACAACTAACCATATAGAGGCTGCATACCAATTTTGAAATTAATCCTCTTTTCATTACATTTCGTAACTAAGGCCATATTTCCTGATTTCGTCAAACAAGAAGTGCACATCTGACCGGACTCAAAATAGGACGTTCCTTACAACTAATCATATAGAGGCTGCCTACTAATTTTGAAATAAATCTCTGTAGTAGAAGCTGAGAAAAATGCGACGAAAAATTCACGTTTTTACTTTTTCGGACGAACGGACAAAGTGAATCCAGTATACCCCACACTCTATCGAGTGGGGGTATAAATATGATTCATATAGTATCTATACAATAATTAATTACATTTTGGTATGCTGTAATTTTATGACAGTATAGTCAATAGCTAAATACTGTTCTCCAATTTTTCTTGGAAAGGTAAGGTGCATTGTACAATCTAACTTTGTCATAGCCCTTATTTAATTAAGCTGAATAAATTTTTGCCATGGTGAAATGGAAGGGGACGTGTATAAAAAATTATGAGTTAAGTCCTATTGAACTTGACAATTTGAAACATTTTGTCTCAGCAACTCCTTGTTGAGCACTAGACATGCAATTTTAATTCAAAAAACTTGCAGTTATTAAATTAATTCTAAATTAAAGACACCCAGTGTAGTCTTGGTTCGACATTATTTTGCAAAAACTAAAAAAAAACAAACTTTATTACTGTCTTCTGGCCGTCCCTTATGTCCTCTAAATGGCTTCATAAAACTATGGTGAAAACGGACACGTGTCACTCTTTCACCTTCCTGGAAATATATAACATTGATTTATGAATCAACAGAATAAGTTCATTACACGTCAACTTATTTAACGTGTAATATAGGATCTTGAATGGAAATGAGTCTTCTAAGCTTGGCTAATTGGAGTCATACATGATTACAAAAATAATAAATGCGAACTGTCAATGAACTTTTTATTTACATTTTAGATGTACTTGGGTGCCTATATCCCTCTCTTGCACATTATACCAGTATTCAGAGTGCATGAATGCAGCGAACAAAATATAAATGCATTTTCTATTAAAAAATCACGTAATCAGTTCTAAAGTAATTTGATGACTCAGCACTGATGCAGTACTTATGTCAAGAGTTTTCCCTGCATGTACCACTTCAATTTTATTGTTCTTTATAAGCAAATAATGATACTTATAGCTGTATATAACTGAAATGCTGTATATAACTGAAATAATTTCATTTAGATATTTCAATCATATTGTCGAGAAAATTGATTTAATATATATGAATTAATTTTGATGTACACAATGATATGGAGTATATATACCTTAGACAAAAATAAAAAGTATAAACAGGAAACACCTACAATGGCTGAAAAACACAGTCACATTCCACAATGTAAAATGAACTGGACAAGAAAAAACGACAGGCAATAGACAACTGAAAACAACGATAGGAACTCGGGACAGTCGAAGTCTCTATAACTACAGATAATCCAGGCAATGGAACAATGCCTTTATTGTTGTATTTCTTCTCACCATGGGCCTTCAACAATGAAGTTTGCTAATACCTCATACAAACTGAATTCAAGACGGCCCGCAGCGGGTATACCTGTATAAATTTGCATTTTAAAATTGCTTTTGATATATTTTCACGGAAAACGTCACTACTTTTTTTACACAGACCAATTTATCTATTCTGAAGGATGTTGACAAACAGATGAACGCTTTCACATTCAGAGATTTAAGAAATCAGGAAGCAATGTTCTTGTGGTTTGAGAATCAATGAGCTCCATAATGTAAATGAAAATATTAAGACAATATACAGTTTGCAGAGAAATGTCCGCAATGACAGAAATCCAATGCGTAGTATATTCCTTAAAACAAACCATTCTTACCGACGGAACTAAAACCCTTTAGATACAATCATCGGAAGTAGCCCTTCCGTATGCCTTACCATTCGGTCGTCAATGGTGCATTTTAATGATGATGATGAAGATGTTGAGACCAGAAACGTTCCAAACTCGAGAGACAACTGTTTTCAGGAATCCAGCTTGTAGTAATTACATTACTAAAGTTTTTTAATGCTTTTGCATACATGTACAAGGACTAGTTCTAGTTCATATATGGACGATTATTGGATGTGGTTTGTTTCCATTGATTTATCCACTTTTTTACCCTTTTGGGGCCATTTAGAGCTCGCTATATGGTACGAGGTTCCTCACTGTGTTGAAGACCGTACGGTGACCCCTAGATGCTTTGTTTTTGGGTTGTTTTAACCTGGATATGGGATGTTGTCTCCTTGACATTTACCCCCATTTCCTTTCTTTTTCAGATTAATACGTTTCTCAGTAGATAAAAACATCTCTTGCTCTTCTTTGAGAATAAGAAAAAAGGTATGTAATTCTGTTCAATATTACATGCACATGCACTACTAACGATAAAAAACACAGCTATTTGAATATTTTCTTCGTTGGATGAAGATTCAACTTTATTTAAAAAAAAACATTTTAAAAGTAAGGTGATATGTGCTTTTTAGGCATATATAATTGTCAAGAGTAAAGATTTGAACGGGATAAGAAAAGCGAAAACCACCTTGCTCTTTATCATAAAATGCCATATTGCATCTGCTATTGATATCTATGGGAATTCTGATACCAGAGCATGGATTTTACCATTCATTGACTACTGTGAGGTAGGGCAATTCTTAAGTGATCTTTGTTCGAAGTATTTCTGAACTCACAAATTTTGAGCGTTTGCAATAGCTAATCATGGATATTGACATGCATTGTCTTAATCACATGGCCTAACCAACATGGTTGTAAATATCGCGCGAGGACTGGTACATATGCGGAAAATACTACTCTTGGACTAGATTGAAGAAAAATACACAAATCTGGATGTGTGCAACCGAAAGAGGAAAGAAATTTGTTTGTTTACATGTCTAATGTAAAAAAAGTGAAGCGTACATTCTAAAGATAAATTAATCAGCTATCTGCTTCTTTTTTAAGAATTAAAATCGGCTGTGTACTTTTCAAGAACATGCACGAAACAATAACCAATCCTACAAGAATGAACATATTCTCGATCCGAGTAATGCGTAGAAAACACCTTTTATACATCTATTTATTAATTTTTGCATGGTCCTACATGCGTATCAGGACTGGTATCAAATATTGATGTAATTATAGACAATAGAATAGAGAGCTTAAGAAATTTGTATTTTTTTTTAAATAATGTCATGTAAGTTCATATCATGTTCCCATCACGGGGGTGGGGGTCGGTAGGGGGGGTGCGGGTGGTAACTTCCTATATTTTGGTATACGGGGATGTGCAAAAAATTCGGGTATAGTTTTTAGCCTGAAATATATAAGTTTTGGTGTGTGTTTTAAGCCAAATGTATATAAATTTGCATATAGAAAAATTAATGTATATAAATTTGGGTATCAAAAATGGAAAAAAAGGTAAATAATTCGTCAAGGTTCCGCGGAACATAGTGTCTCGTCTGCTCACTCCATTGTCATTATAATTTGGCCTTTACTAAAATATGGTTGCTAAGTAGGTCTTTGAGAGTATCAGGAAATTTACCAATTTGAAACTGAAATCAAAAATGTTTGAAATCTAGCCATTGAAAATATTTGCTTTTACCAAAATTATCCAAAAAGTATGGTTGCTAACAAGGATTCCCAAAAATGGCTTGTCCTTGAGAGTTTCAGGAAATTTACCAAAATTGGAATCATTTTTGAAATCTTACCATTGAAAATATTTGTTTTGACTAAAATGCATCCAAAAAGCATGGTTTGTAACAAGAATTCCAAAAAAATGCTGGTCTTTGAGAGTTTCAGGAAATTTACCAATGTTGGCACCAAATTTTTGGATTCTTATTTTTCTGAATTATGCATTATATGAAAAAAACGGCTAGAATATTTGATTGTATGTAGAAATTGTTAGTCTTGGACATTTTCAGGAAATTTACCAAAGTTGGAACCGGAATATAATTCCTAAATCTTATTGCACATTTGTAGACTATATATGCAACAATTCTATATCAAAATTAAATTCTTTTATCCCAATTTTGTTTGATAAATGGACCTAGAGTGAAAATTTAGCCAAATTTATTGATGCAGGAAATATAGGTCAAGGTGACATAATTCTGGTATGGATGTAGTTTACTACTAAAGATGTAACCACTTACCAATCATCATCTGTGTATGACATGTAGGTGGTGAGATATGGTGCAAACCAAAAAAAAAGTCCAACTTATGTCAAAGTACGGAATTTTTTTTTTTCAAAATTAAACTTTGAATTAAATAATGAAGTTGCACTGGATATTGTATCAAAATTTTATTGATATTGAACATGATATGAGAAAGTTATTTAAGTTCAAAAAAAGTTTAACATTTGGGTTAACCAAATGTAGACGACGACGACGACACCGACGACGCCGACGACGATGGAATCTATGGTCGCTTTGTGTCGCATTCGCGACATTCGCGAGACAAAAATTGCCAATAATTTAAGAGGGAACATTATTCATGTTCATTATTGTCCTTAAAAGTGTAATATTTTATGCATTTGATGCTTTGTTTGTCTGATGCTTTGAAATTTCAGGTTAAAGTGAATGGTACATGTATAAATACGGGTCCTGAATTTAGTGTTGTTATATAAATTTGGGTGTTTTATGTATATCAGTATATAAATTCGGGGTATGTTGTCTCCGAGATCGATTTGGCATATCCGTACCAGAAAAAATACCAAGTTACCCCCCCCGGGTTCCCACTTGATACTATAATAAGTCAAGTGTCAGGTTTGATAGAATATAAACCTTAGTTAGCACCCTTAATCACCGTGTTCCACTATTATAGTACCTTAAAACCCATATCTCACTTTTTTGCTATAAACGAACTAGTATTTTTTTATATATATATAAAACCATAAGATATGTGACAAAAAAATCGTTCAAAAAAGTAGGAGCTAAAATAGGATTAACCGAAATCAAATGGATAAACAGTGATGTAGAAGGGCTTGTGGTTTCTTCGTCGTCTTTTTGGTCCCCATCCACAAATACGATATCACATTACACTAAGTAGTGCTACTGTTAGCGTTTTCTATATTGGCTATTTTTTTCAATATAATAATAATAATAAAACGCAACGCTACTTTTTGTCATGTTCTAGTCCTCTTCGTATTTTTATTGCATGTCCTGATAGTCGTATAGTAATACTTTAATTTGCATAAATATTATTAAGCAATCTGGATTGAAAATCATTCTATAAATAAAAACAATAACTCCATTGACTTTACTAACCATAAATAAACATATACAAACCAGAATTATATCAAGTGAAAATGTTCTGTGCTAATAGCTGAAATCGTCCGCATTGATGTAAAGAATTAGACTGATCGGTTCGTTGATGATTTAAAAGTAGAACGGTGTATTCGAAAAAGGTAAATTGAAATTACGCTGGAGTAAGAGGGTGTGTTTAGAATAGGCATATTTTTTTATTTATGACATTCAAATTTAATTAATTTTTTGTATTTAAGTGTAAAATTACACGATAAACCGTAGATAACTTGCATGTACAGTCCTCTTTTTATTTATTTCCCTATGTTCGTTCTGCCATGTGTTAATGGTTATGGTAGACAATCCGCATTTCCTCCTGAACCAATAAGTGAGAATCTTAATCAAATTATGCGTCTATTATTCTAAATTTTGATCTGACCAATTTTTGGGGGTTTCCCACGGCGAAAAATAAAATTGAACATTCATACATTTACTATCATTAAAATTACAAAGTCCGTCAAAATCGGTTGATGGAATTTACGAAAGTTTCAGTGAATGTTAATCATGCCTGAATTTTATCTAATATCAGACGTATTTTGGGTATCCGATAACCAAATATGGACCTTGCAATTTATGGTTCCAGAGGATAGATACCTGTTTGTAATGTGTAACCACTCCTGAACCAATGAAGAGAATTTAATGAAACGTTAAGAAAATCTCAATCACATGATGCCATCTTTCACCTAAAATTTTAGATATTTTTTGCACAATTATACTTTTGATGTCTTCCGTAGCGAACAAAAGACTGTACGTCATTGATATATGGTTCCAGTATCGCAAATGCAACTCTTAATAAACCGGTGTATGGTGAGTCTTTCAGAGACATGTCGTAATGCAACTCCTATTTACATTTTAATTCTACCCATGGGTAGGTTACTCAAACGGAAACATGGACTTTGCCATTCATTGTGATAGGAGTACCAGTATGGCATCCTAAACTCATCCTTAACCAATGATTGGATTTAATTAAACTTTCAAAGAATCGATTTCAAAAGAAAGAATGCACCTTTATCATATAAATTTTAGGGGTTCCAATAAAAAACACATAGGGCTTTGTCAATCATGTGTGTGTTTAGGAGGTATCAATTTGTTTACAGTTTTTGTAATGTTTATATCAGCAAATCGCTGTTTGACTAAATTTGTTGTTTCTTACCTACTAATAAAATGTGTACGACTGCATACATTAAGCTTGACTCTGATCAAAGGTAAACCTACTGTATATTATAATCTCAACGGCGACGTAAACAGCGTAAAGGCTTTATTAATGTGTGGACTTCCAAGCATTTATTTTTCTGTTTATTTTAAAAACGCTGTTTGATGTACAACTTGCGGTTAATTAAATTATACGTTAATTAAGAAGTGCATGTCAGATGCCTAGGGCAGTCATTTAAATAACTTTTAAATGAGCACTTAAATTGACTTAGAAGATCCACATCAACGAAAACAGCCTTGTTATAATTATCATCTAATTAGTGTTGATATTAGGTTTCAATGTTTCAATTTGATGAAAAATATGATGGATAGATCAGGTAATTATTATTTGTTGTTTTTTCACAAGACCGTTGATAAAAGTCTAAAGAATGGAGCAACTGTACATTGACACAATACGAAAAGTAACAACACATCAGGTAAAGACGGGACCACCAAAATGATGCAGAAATTTTAAAAGGAGACCATTTCGTCCATCGATATCTTTGTAAAATAACCCCCGCCTGCGATAGGTATTACGTGGTTATTATGTTCGTCCGTCCCTACATCAGTCCGTGCGTCCGTATTTCTTAACCCAAAATCTGGTATCCACTGTAGTCAGGAAAACTTAAAAAGTATCTCAATTGTATCTTGTAATTAATCAATATGCATTTACCACTCATTTATTTTCTAGGTGGCCGGGAGGAGATGGTTTCCCCTGGCCTACTAGGCTGAAGAAAATTATTTTGGCAAGATCAATTTCTGTTTCTGTTGTTAAACCTATCTTTATAAGAGTGTTAATTTTCCGGAGTACATTGTAACTTTCCTTTAATCAGAGCGTCTCTAAAATCATTGGATTAAAAATGAGACATACATGTATCTATATGGGACATTTTCAAAAAATGTCCACTTTTGCCTACTGAAAAAACACAAAAATAAACTTCTTCGACCCAGCAATTAAATAGTAGTTGTTGATACCTTAATATCAATAGACATTAAATTAAGAATATGCAATCTTAAACATAAACCGAAGTGTGTAGAAAGGACATCCAAAGAAAGCAGGTTACACCAAAATGTCCACTTCGCAACGTTTTAATTTCCTCCTTGAAAATGAGAAAAACGTTTTTTTTGTAACGATAATTTTTGTAGTGTCTGGAACCGCAGATAATGCAGTACTAGATAACAATAAGATACATCAACAAAATCAGTAGTAAAGCACCACAGACATACTTTTAATGTTTGTGACGGAAAATTATGAAAATATGCAATATTCAATTGTCAAATTCAAACGGAAAAAAACATGCAATAGGAAATAGCATTCAAGCATCTAAATAACTCATCTTGTACCTTCAGTATTGTATCAAGCAGATAAAATTTTTATACAGATTTTCTTATAAAAATTGAAAAAATGTACGAAAATGTCCACTTTGCAACAATCCACTTCGCAACGATTTTGTCCACTTCGCAACATTTTCGAGGAGTGAATGACGCCGTTACGAAGTGGACATAATCCTACATTTAGCTGTCAAATGCGGATCAAACCTGCTACTCTTCTTTTTGTTTTTATATTAATTGCCAGCAAGCATGCATCAAATTCTTGAAATTTATTCTTATAAAATTTTGCGGTAGAGGTGCAGCAGTATGTCCAATATACTAAGAGGTTTTGTCCACTACGCAACGTCCTTGTAGCGTTGCGAAGTGAACCGTTGCTCAGTGGACATCTTTACATGTTACTGGCGATTTCTTCTTTGTCATATATCCTAGAACCACAATTCAACAATGTCCGTTCAATGCACACGGTTAGTTATGATTATTATGAATTTCATGATTTTATGATGGACGTCTCTTTAAAATATTGACCGTTGCGAAATGGAAAAGAAAAAAAAATACGGTGTCAATTGCGCCAACAAATTCAATCACCTAAGAGTAATGGATTGTAACATCTCTGTTCTGTGCTATTTTACAGATAGAATAGTAGATGATGAACGTTTTTACAGCAAAAAATGTAATCTAAATCACAGAACGAGCGCTCTGTTGACTTTTTAGCGTTGGCGTTGCGAAGTGGACATTTTTTTTATGGACACCCGTTAAAAAATTATTTGAGAAAATTTGTTACAACTACTCCCGGTGAAGTAACCCTTTTTAATTGTTTGAATGTATTTCTAATAGATAACAGATAAAAAATAAAAAAACGGCAAACAAAATCAAGCAAATTATACGAAAATGGGATGCTTGCAGATATTTTCAGTGTGGGACAGACATGTTTTGCTGTTTTTGGGCACTTAAGTCCAAAATTTTCACAGATGTGCTATTTAAAAACAAATAAAATATTATGTCGATTGTCGAGAAGAAGCTTTATTTACCAACAGCGAAAAAGAAAATAGAAAAATGTTAAAATTCAAGGAAAAACATCTACTGGACAGAAAAATGACTTTTTTTAAAAAAGTCCCATATACCCCATGAGACCGAAGTCTTTTTTTTCAAAAGTGAATTCTAATAAATATCTTTATCAACCTACAGAAATTTAATTGTTAACCGGGCACATACTTTGCTTCAGCGCACTACCATCACAGTTGGGGAAACCCTTCCTTCCGCCTTAGCTTGTAACCATGACAACGTAGCACAATACAATATAAGAATATAGAAAGACTTTGATTTGATTATTTAAGTACCAATTAGGTTTTTTATGGTATGACAATTAAATGTTATTGCCTCTGGTATAGCTACAATTACTATAACTGAGCTTCCTCTATTATTGATTGCAGTGCGGGCGAAAATTATAATCAGGATAATTCCATTGAATATATTTTGTACCCTATAGCTGGTAATTTTCAAAGCCAATAAAGAAAAAATATTGTCAGTTTTTGAATGAAGATAGAATAACTGTCGATATAAAATAAATCTGATGAAAGTTGACATGTGATTTTACAAAAATGAACCATTATACAAAACCTTTAAGCATTTGAGAATAAAACTGCGGATGCAGTAAATGCTCCAAATATAATAAGGAAATATTTAAAATTGACAGTGGAGTAACCAAAAAAAAAATAAAACATTGTAAATATGTCAATATGTAAAAATTGGGTATTGTTAAAACCGTCACATATTTCTCGTTCTCCTGTATTTATGGAAGTTTTTATTAAAAATTCTATATAGAAAGTCATGGTGAAAAATGAAAAAGCCTATGCTCTATGAAATTTGGTGCTAGATGTTCCCTTTTAACTCATTATCCGCCTATTCACATTCTGAATACTTCAATCAAGAATGACTCTAAAAACATCAATACGGGGCTTCTGAGTCGTGTTCAAATCGGAATACATTTCTGATACTATACGTTAAAAATCGATACATCAATACATTAAGAGGGAATCACTAATTAATGAACGACGTTGAGCTTAGGGTGGTATATATCAATCTGTTGTAGCGCTTCAGGCTAATTGTTTTTGTCAATTTAAATTAAGTTAAAAGTCTTGTCATGTGGAAGCAATTGTAAGTGTATACGTAATAGTTATACCATGAGGTAAAGGCGTTTCTGGAAAGAAACCCCGACGGCCGGAGGCCGGAGGGGTTTCTTTTTCCAGAAACGCCGTATACCGAAGGGTATAACTAACTTACACCCATGGTAAAGGGAAAAGCATTTTTCCTATCATATTAAAGTACTCAAGAAATATAAAAACTCCATAACATTTATAATCTTTATCAAATGAACCTTTTACTATAAAACCCCGTTGGATACATGTACCTTTTCATGACTGAGTTATTCTCATACAAACAATGGACACACTGATCTAGGCTATTTTCAATGACAATCATGTCACGTAGACATCGAGTTCATTGATGTATAAAACTACACAAACATATCGAGTTAGCCGTATGAAAAGACCAGTGAGCAGTAATGAGTGTGACAAATATAAAAAGCTTCACAAAATGGATTTGTTTGTCATTTATTGAAACATTTCAATGTGTGGATATACAGTGAATAAGAAGATAAAATATAGATTGTGATTTACATCAGTTTAGTTTTAATTCCGAAATCATATGGCAGAAATTAAGCTTACCAAATAGGTCATCTTTCTTCAAAATATTGTAAGTATAAACCTTTAATCATTTTGAAAAATACGCTTTGCTTTTTGCAAAGAAATGTGTAAATGCAGGTCATATAGTTACAATATCTTATGAGGGAGGGGAAGTACAACTTGAAACTTATGATTTTCAAATACATTCTACCCATTTATCATTTCAACATTTGATATATCTAGGGAGGGGGGGGGTGCTATATCATCATGATTTGAAATGCCTTGCAGTAAGAGGTTTGTCAGGTTGGAGTAGGATCAGACTTGGATTAAGACAAGCCCTTTCCAATAAATGAACAACGTTTGGACAGAGCTAAGACAAAATATTGGCTAAAATGTATGGCTCCATTCAAATACATTCGCACCGTGAAAATATGACCCTATGTAGCGGTATATCTGTTGTGAATAGTACTTTAAGGTATTGGCTATTTTCCACGATATGATTTTTCCTCTCACTAATACATTGCCTGGATTTTTTTTTTAAATATTTAATATGGCGGCAAAAGTTTTGAAGTATGGCACAATCGTCTATAGAAAATCAATGTATAAGATTTTGAAAGGATTTCACAGGATCAATATCACATTTCTTAAGATGGGTCGAATTCAAAAAATTCAATGTTTTATAAATAGTCTGATTGCAATTCAAATTTTTTGTCCGGTGACTGCGGATAAAAAATATATTAATAAATGTGATTCTAAATAATACTATTACAGAGTCATAAGGTGAAAATATTGTTAAAATATCAATTCAGATTTTTTAATGGGGTTTCATGTGTTTTCATGGATATCTCCCCATTTTCAAGCTATAACGGGCCAAAGGGGTGTTTTTTTTTATTTTAAAATGGTGTTAGCTTCCCAGAAATCGCAGATTTTAGCATAGCCCGTAGAATTTCACATCCATTAAGGTTGGAGTGGGACGTGAGATATTGGCAATGTGACACTTAAATATGATGAACACATTTTTTTTTGGATCTGTCCGTGTCTAAAAGTACCCTTGTTCAAAGTGCCATGTACTTCGCGTATCCTTTATAATGATATAAATGCAATGACCCCATGTGTCAACTTCTAACATCTCTTAAATAGCTATAAAACAATTCATTACTTATATGTAGCATCTCGTAAATGGAATAATATTCGAAACAATTTTCTAGCGAATCAAACCTGTAAATGGAAACAATCACATTTTAAGCTTGGAACTGTAGTGAAGCGCATTGATGCCACATAAAGAAAAAAAATATCTCGTAATTATGAGATAATGTCATAAATTTCATAATTATTATGAGATTTCATTTCATAATTATATAATTATAAGATACAATATAGTCAAATAAGACGTAAAGAATCAATCAATTAATCAAACAATC
>MJUU01008211.1:0-18045 GCA_002080025.1 Modiolus philippinarum
TTGTTCTAAAGATTTACATTGCATTACATATTTTTTACCTGTAAGAGGACTAGGTATGCTCTCAGGTCATCCTTTGTATGAGGTCTGAAATAAAACAAAATACCATCAAATTTTAAAGTATCAAAATGAAAAAAAAAAAGATACTGCTTCTAACGGCCTTACAAGCTCACTAATTTTTTTCTTGGTATGTTTCATTTGCCATATTGACTTCATGACAAGCTACGATAGGTCACAGAGTGATGCATACCATTATATAGTAACAATTGCATGCAATATTGTGCTAAATTACAATCACTAGTTTTCAGTCTGATATGAAATTTCAGTTTCAACTAACAGGAAGCTGGAACCTGCTTACACAGGACAACTCTGACATCAATATCAATATTCAAACCAGATATAAGTACATTTTTGTATACAACTACTACTCTCAATAACTGATAAGAAATTTCTGTCTCTGATAAAACATAGGTAATCAACAATTACAAAGTTCTCCTCGTTACGGCAAGTTGTCAGAGATACATGCATATGCAAGTGTACATGATCCTAACATGTACAGTGACTGAGATCTAAACTCTTCAGTAAATTTGGATGTAAGTCAATCAAGCAGAAAATATAGGTCAAAGTGACCTAATTTTGCCTGGATGCTGACCTTCTGTCAGAGATGCATGCATATGCAAGGTTACATGATCCTACCATGTATAGTGACTGAGGTCGGAATGCGGACCTAAACTTGAATGAAAGTCATTCAAGCAGAAAAAATAGGTCAAAATGACCTAATTTTGCCAGGATGCTGACCTACTATCAGAGATGCATGCATATGCAAGGTTACATGATCCTACCATGTATAGTGACTGAGATCTGAACTCAGACTTAAACTTGAATGTTAGTCATTCAAGCAGAAAATATAGGTCAAAGTCACCTAATTTTGACTGGATGCTGAACTTCCATCAGAGATGCATGCATATGCAAGGTTACATGATCCTAAAATGTATAGTGACTGATATCTGAACTCAGACCTTAACTTGAATGCAAGTCGTTCAAGCGGAAAATATAGGTCAAAGTGACCTAATTTTGCTTGGATGCTGACCTACCATCAGTGATGCATGCATATGCAAGGTTACATGATCCTACCATGTATAGTGACTGAGATCTGAACTCGGACGGACGTAAACTTGATTGTAAGCCGTTCAAGCAGAAAATATAGGTCAAAGTGACCTAATTTTGCCTGGATGCTGACCTACCATCAGAGATGCATGCATATACAAGGTTACATGATCCTACCATGTATAGTGACTGAGATCTAAACGCGGACGTAAACTAGAATGAAAGTCATTCAAGCGGAAAATATAGGTCAAAGAGACCTAATTTACTTGGGGCTGTGAGATAGCCAAAGATGCATCTGTATACAAAGTTTGATGATCCTACCCTTCATAGTTACCAAGATATATACCTAAATGCAGACGCATACATGGACAAGGATGCAGATGTGGACGTAGACGCGGACGCCGGGGTACTCCAATAGTCCTCCTCAACTTCGTTGAGGCGAACTAAAAACATAAGTAATTAACGATTACAGAGTTCGCCTCGTTATGGCACATTGTCAGAGTAACCCAATTTTGCCTGGATGCTGATCTACCATCCGAGATGTATGCATATGTAAGGTTGCAATGATCCTTCCATGTATAGTGACTGAGGTCTGAACTCATCCAAAAACTTGAATGTAAATCAAACAAGCGTAAAATATAGGTCAAAGTGACCTAATTTTGCATGGATGCTGACCTACCATCAAAGTTGCATACATATGCAATGATACATGATCCTACCATGTATAGTGACTGAGATCTGAACTCGGATGTAAACTTGAATGTAAGTTGTTCAAGTGGAAAATATATGTCAAAGTGACCTAATTTTGCATGGATGCTGACTTACAATCAGAGATGCATGCAAATGCAAGGTTACATGATCCTACCATGTATAGTGACTGAGATCTGAACTCGGACGTAAACTTGAATGTAAGTCGTTCAAGCGGAAAATATAGGTCAAAGTGACCTAATTTTGCCTGGATGCTGACCTACCATCAGAGATGCATGCATATGCAATGTTACATGATCCTACCATGTATAGTGACTTAGATCTGAACGCAGACGCAGACGTAGACGCGGACGCCGGGGGTACTCCAATAGTCCTCCTCAACTTCGTTGAGGCAAACTAATGATAAAAGTTCTGATATCTTAGCATATAGAAGAGGTGTCATTTCTGCAATGATGGTTCTTAACAACCTCATAGTAGTGTCATTACAGAAACAATATGCTGTCTTACTTTACATGTGACAAAGAATTTGTTGATAGTTATTATAATAACCTGTATTTACCTGAACTACAGGTGCCAAAGCACAATAATCATGCAGCTAATATTTAGGTGATCTACAGGTAACAAAATAGATATTGACAGTAATTTTTTTAACACAAAAGTCACGTATTCACCTCCATTTAAATAAGCTTGGTACTTCCGATCAAATATAATGCGTAAATTTTTGTGAATTGATTAATGAAGGTGTTGCTATATATATTGATAATAAAATGTAGTATTCACTGCTTTTATGCACCTGTCTCTATCAAGAAATTCAGCATGCCTGTTGTTTAGTTATTTTAGTCAATGATAGCATGGGTAGAGGAAAACAAAAATAAGCATCTCAGTTTTTGTTTACCTGATGTGCATTATATAGCAGATTAATTAGACATACATTCGAAAATAACCAACCCTTCAATTATATTTACCCATTTGAAAATCACCCATTTCAATTATTTTCACATGATTACAGAATTACTGATGATTTTTTATTATTATCTTTTGATGAATTGTACTTCTTGTTCCTGTTGATCAAATTAGTTCTCTAATTTCGATATAAAGAATACAAATTAGTTATTTTCTATGCAGTACTACTTTGGATGACTACAAATTTTTGCTAGGTGTATATTTCCAGGGCTTTTGAATTTTAGCTCCATTGATGCTTTCATTTGATAATTTACCTGATCATTCCATTTCCTGACTCCTGATTCCTGAGTGAAGCATTAAATAAAAGACAAACTTTGCAGTTTATTTTATATCATAGTATAATTAAGAAAGCATTTTCTTTAATATTTGTTCTTGATTGTATATTTCACTTTTTCTAAATGTTTTGATTTTATCTCCTTTATTTGTTCTTAATCATATATTTTCCTTTACTGATATTTGATATCAAATGATGAAACCTTTCTCAATTGCTATTTTACTTTCGAATACATTATAAATTCTTGAAATGTTCATATAGTGGCAGTCAAAATTTACATTGATTGGAATTGGAGAACTTTGTACAAACTACTGATATTTTTGTTCTATTTTCTGTAATATGCACAATAAAGACCAATAAACAAAGATGCAGAAGTATGATTATACCACATGTACATATATGGAATACAGTTTTAACATAAGGTCTGTAAGTCTCGTTCAGTTTTGAACTTCAGGGTACATAAACTGTACATGGAATTTGCATTTTAAAAAAAATGTATGACATTTCAGCAAAAAAAATTGAATGTCCCAATTCTGCAACTTCATATTTTTGCAGGAAAAGTTTCAAATAGCATCATGATTTCTCAGTGTAACTTATAGACCCTGTGAGTAACAACTTTTACCTTTTATCTTTCAACAAACTATTGATAGTTGCTTTTAATGTGGCCTTCTGTGTATCTTGTGGCTATAAATAAAAGCAACAGAAAATGATCTAGATGATAACTGTCAAAATTTCTATAGCATACTGTGTTTTTACAGTTTGCTACGGGAAGTATGTGAGTTCAAAACACTTAACTTGGGAAAACGTGGATTTGGTAAAATTCACTATTTGAATGACACTCAGAAAATGACCTAATCACAAAAACTTAACATGAAAGTTTATGCCGTGCAGTCATACTTTGTACGCATGTCTCGCTTTCTGGGCCTTTCGTTGTGGGCGAGACAAAAACTATATAATATAAAAGCATTCCATTTGTTTCCATATTTGTTGTGTCAAGTCTGATAATAATCTACTAATTACTTTTACTATGCCTTATGGATCATATCACTAAATAGAAATTTAAAATTTTAATAACTAAACCAACAAATTGAGTAAAATTTTCTCTTACGATAGGGAATTAATAACAAATTATCTACAAGTTTCATATCAACAGATCGTATCAAGAGTTATAAGCTATAATCAATATAATTACTTTTTGTAAATACAAAAACACAAATTTCCTGATAGGGACTTACACAGAAATATGCTACAATAGTTTATAATCAATAATGTCTTTGATTTGTCCTAATCAATATAGCACATCTAAAAGTTTATAAAATAATGAAGAAGATATTATTTTGTAAGGAAAACAATCACGAGTCACACTTTAATACCAGTGTCATCAACAATATAATATATTGATTTTAAAGTATCTAATTCTGTATTCCAAATGAAAAAAAATTCTTTGTTACGATTAATAACACTTAAACAAAATCAATGTCTTAATTCTAGGATATAGAAAAATTAGTAAATATGTTTTAGAGATTCAATTATAAATTATTTGACTGACTTTTAAAAGTTCTGAAAAACCATTATTTGTGTCGTTAAATAAATAGATTATTTCCAGTACAATGTGACATGAAGGAATATAACAGGATAAGTCAGCTGTGTGGGTGTTCCGTAGAACATGTGTGTTGCCTGCACATTTAAATGAGTTTTTTTTTGGCGGTTGAATTAATTTGTAAGTATAAGGTGCAAAAACTTGACCACATGAAAAAAATACGCTAAAATGTTATGAAGGAGTTGAGGATTTACAAACCAATAAACCAGAGGCTCAGATACTGAGCCTGTATCGCTCACCTGACAAAGATGCTTCATGGCCATGCCTATGCTGATGACCAAAAATGTTTTTCATATAGGGTCCAATGTTAAGCTATTTTCTCTACTGGAATCCATGTTTTTGTCAGATTTAATTGGAGTAAGTATTCTTTGTGAAGATCTTTCCATACATTACTCCAATACAGTTAAGTTAATTTGCTTCCATAGTTTCAGAGTAGATGATGAAAATGAAGATTTTCCTATGCAGTCCTATGTTAAACTATGTACTGCACTGGCCACCATGTTTTTTTTATTGGATCAGAACAAAATGAGCAGTCTTAGTTATGGATTTTCCATATATCACTTAGCTATGGATCTTCCATACATCATTTCTGTAAAGCTTGGTTAAATTTGCTTCATTGGTTTCAGAGGAAAAGATGAAAATGTGATTTTCCTATAGGGTCCATTGTTAAACTTTGTTCAGTGCTGGTAGCCATGTTTTTCATCTGACCTGAGGGAAATGAGAAATCTTTGTTTAGGACCTTTAGTACATTATTCATGTAAAGTTTGGTTGAATTTGCTCCAGTGTTTTCAAAGGAGAAGATGAAATGTGATTTTCCCATATGGTCCAATGTTAAACCTAGGTTCCATGCTGGCAGCTGTTTTTTATCGGATCCAAACGAAATGAGCAATCTTTGTTAAGGACACTTTGTACATCATTCCTGTAGTTTGGTCGAATTTCCTTCAGTGGTTTCAGAGAAGAAGATGAAAATCAGATTTTTCCCATAGGGTCCAATGTTAAACCTTAGTTCCACGCTGGCAGCAATGTTTTTTTTTTGGATCAGAACAAAATAAGCAATCTTTGTAAAGGACCTTCCATACATCATTCCTGTTAAGTTTGGTTGAATTTGCTTCAGTGGTTTCAGCGGAGAAGATGAAAATGTGAAAAGTTTACAGACAGACACCAAGTAATGGCAATAGCTCACACTGACCCTTTGGGTCAAGTGAGCTTAAACACAATATGGCACAAGGTAATGACAATGACATAAGACAACATCTATACAAATATATAAGACAACTGCAAACAAACATGATGCTGACATGACACTATACAATGGAAAGTAAAACCCTATGAATTAACTAGTGCTTATAGAAGTTGACAAAATTAGCAGATTTACCACAAGACATTGTCAAGAACATCAGTCAATAAGTACTACCTTAATTACAGGTATTTTCACTCACAGCATATGAAAGTTACTACGAAAAAGTCTTTGACACCATGTAACTAAAGAAATTAACACATATAAAAAGTGTAACTTGAAAACATTTTTTGTGACTTTGGACCTTTCTAGACTCCTAGACAGTCTAACAGTCGTTCCCAGTATTGGACAATGATCATTCAATTTTGAAACAGAGCCAAATACAAGGTGAATGCAGTATATCCATCGAGTGGGTATATGATAATGGTAGGGTCAAAAATAAATACAACAGTAGACAAACTGGATTGGCCACAGAAAAGAAGATCTTTAGATGTGTTCTGCATAGCTCAATGTTGTATTATGTTCCTAAAACTTGCACTTGGCTTCAAATCCTGGGTGTATAAAACACATTTGTTCTGCGTAGCTCAATGTTGTATTATGTTCCTAAAACTTGCACTTGGCTTCAAATCCTGGGTGTATAAAACACATTTTTTTTTCTTTTGTGACCACCCTATTATAACGGATCTAAAAACTGATTTGAATTAGAATTACGATATCAAATTCATAGCAACAAGAATAGTCAAAATAATGCCTTTTTACAACTGCAACTTTGCTGAGCTTTGGTTTGATAACATGTATAAATTAGACTTACCGTTTCTAAGAGATTGTCAAACACAACTTGTACAAAATCCATCTTAAGTCCAGGATCTTCTGTTGATTTATATTCCTTCCCTGGATCTCTCTACAATTATATAAATATTAGTTAATGCTTTTATTCCACTAAACACCAATGCCCTATGGATACTATAATCGACAGATTGTGCAACCCTCTTCACTCACCATTCTGTGTAAGTCCTATATAATTTTTTTTTCGTTTGAAATGCACTGTCTGGAAAAAGTCAAATTTGTAGTTTTTAGTTAACCTTAAGGATGCTAGCAGGTCTTTTTTGGTTTTTCTGTCAAATTTTTGGACTTCTATATCAAAACATTATCATTTTTTCTGAAAGTTACACGTTTTTTAATACCATACATCTTTGGGAGCATTCTGGAAAAGTTTCATTAAAATCCAATTAATTTTGTGAATTATTTAAACAAAAAGTAACATTTATATGAAATCCTATATATTTTCAAATTGACCTAATGCACCTTTTACTCTGTACTTTTTAAAGTACAATGGTCATATTTTAAGGCATCTTTTGCAGACTTATTACATTTGTATTTCTGTCTAGTATTAAATATGTTACATCAACTAAGTTGAAAAATTCTAAATAGACAATAAATATATCTTTTGGGAAGTTTTGAGTTTGATTTTCCTTCAATAGTGCGACAGTGTTTTACCAGCATATACTAGGCTCCTTGAGCTAGCTGACAGTTTGTCAGCAAGCACTCTTTGACCATCTTTCTAAATTATGTCTTGTCCCATTAGATAGTGGTCTTAGAGCTAATAGTCTACCAATATTGGGTTTTATTCCTCTTTATTATACTATAGGGAAACGGGATAGAGAAAGTAGAGGTAATGAGCACCCATAAACCATTTAACCCTACCGCTAGCTTTTGCTAGTCCTGATACTAAGTCTGTTGATCCTTAGTTCCTATCCTTATTTTCTTTTGTCTTTTGTCTTCCATTTGTCTTTTTCTAGTGCAGTTCCCTGTGGGTTTTAACTTGTGATTGTAATTTTTGTCTTTTGTCTTTTGTCTTCCATTTGTCTTTTTCTAGTGCAGTTCCCTGTGGATTTTAACTTGTGATTGTAATTTTTGGCTTTTGTTGGTGTTTACTGTTATCTTTTGTCTTTAAAACAAAAGGCTCTAAATCACATCAACAATGGCTGACATAAATGGTGCAAATAAGTCTCATTTTCAACTATGTACTGGTAAATAGATCTCTACATTATAGGGTGGGATGTTAAAATATCCTTCCAAAAGTCAGACCTGCCAAACGGCCAAACACATTTTTGAACTGGACCATTTAAGGACCATTGTGACTAAGTTTGGTTTTGATTTCCCCAATAGTTAATGAGGAGAAAATCTTCACTGTTTTCTTACAGCCAATCATAAGATTGAAATGATGACAGATTGAGCTAACCAACAGCAATGTACAGAACCACAATATTAAATCTGTGATGCAAAATAATTTGAAATCCTAAAATTAGAATATCTTCAATAATTTACCTTAAACACTGCATTTATTTCCATAAAAGAATCAAAAGTTGTTGAGTAAAAATCCTGAACAATTTTCCAGTTGTCTTTTTCCTTTGCATTTTTTATATCATCTCTGAAAATAAACATTATAAATTTCCAATAAAATATAATGATATTATTAGTTTTTTTATTACAAATGTAATCATTAAATAAAGCAAAAAAAAAAAAAAAAAAAAAAAAATGGTATTTTTCTCCCTAGCAGACATCTTGTTCTCCCACCTCGGAAAAGGAAATCCATTGTTTTCGCGGTGTAAGATTTTTCTGTCTTACACAGGGGGGTGTAAGACAAGCTACACACATATATTCCCGCCAATTTTTTATATCACAACAATATACATAGCTCACTCTACATGAATCGAAAAGAATGTAATTAAAGTATTTAATAGTATATTGACTATCGTAGAACGGCAAAATTTTAATTAAAACATATCATAAATGCCCAAATTGTTGGCACCGAAATAACCCCACACTCGGACGTGTGCTCCATGCTTTATGACGTCGTGAAAAGGGAAGTAATTCACTGATGTCAACAATGGCGTTTCGACAGTGATTTGTGTACTTGAAAGCTTACCCTTGGGTGTCTGAGATTTTTCTGTCTGACCCTCACCCAGGTGTTAGATTCTTATAATCTTTTTAATGATTTATTTGCTGTCAAATATCTTTGTTTCAAAATGACATCTCAAAGAAATACATTTCATGTCTAAATGGAGACATTTTAATAAGACATATTCTTTTTTAATTGAAATGGATTCTGTATGTAGTGTCACATGTATCAAATTACTGGTATATTAGCAATTTTTAAATTTTGGCACAAAGTAATGGTAGCACAGCAATCATGTCTTCCTATGTTCCTTTCTTCAATGCCTACACCAAGTCCAATTTTTTGTGTCTAATAATGGAGATCATTTAATGTTGCAATTTGGGTTCTGTTGTAAATACAGTAGAACTTCGATTGCTCGAACTGCAATAGCTCGAACACCATGGATGTCTCTAACCCTTTTTCTGGTCCCTTTTGTTCAAGTTTCAACATAGTTCGACCTCGATTTCTCAAACACTCCTGTAACTTGAACTGTTTTCATTGGTCCCTTGGGTGTTGAGCCATCGAAGTTAGACTGTACCTAAGAACACCAATTCCTCAAATTTAAGACAGAAAATAGATCTGATGTGCCTTTTTAGGAATTTTTTTCATGTAAAATTGCCTTTTTACTACCTGTGCCCATTGAACTCAAGTTCTAGCTTGAACAATGAAGAAATACTTGTTTAGAAAATACGAAAAACTTACAAAAACTGGTCAGTGTTCTTTGTTCTCACAGGATATATATGTCTGTTTTGTGGACTTAATGGTGCACCTTTATCTGATCGCAGTGATCTTGGACTGAATGATTCTCTACTTCTTGATGACATATGAAAATTTGGTGATCTTTTCTGGTTGACCAATTGACCATTTGATATGGGAGGTAACTCTTGGCTGTTTTCCTCTGACATTGACGATCCTGGCTGGGAACGTGGTGTTTGTGAATTCTTTTCAGGTTTATTTTTAACTTTTTTATTTGATCCGAGGTTTTGGAAGAAATTTGAAATTGTCTGAAGTCTTCCTCCTTGTTTATTTTTGTCCTGTAATTAAAACAAACAATATTACTAATTAACATTTGTTAACTATCAAGAACAAAAGTTTTTTTTTAAATAAAACATGGAAGTTTTTCGCATTGTTTTGTCAATGATATATCTCCATTTGTACCAAATTTTCAAAATCTCATCAAACAGGAAGTTTATATATCGTAGATAATAATCTAACCACAAATAATTGCAAGGAAGCAGGAAACCAAATAAACCCTATAGAGTGATGAAAAAAAATGAACGGAAACATTACAGAATGATGGAAAGAGGAACGACTTACAAGAAGACAAGTGTATTCCAATAAATCATTACTTCAAGTGGGGTATAATATACATGAAACCTGCTCCGAAATCACAATCAGTGACTGATATCTGCTTCATGATATTATGACATTTTAGACAGATATCAGTTAGGTTATTATTAGAATAGTCTTATAAGAAATCAAACCACTTATCTTTATTTTCAAACATTAGTATAAAATTAAATCACAATTTAAACAATCAGAAAAATTATACATACCGATTTTTCAGAGACAGATTTGGAATTGTTTTGAAAATGCTTCAAAGGATATTGATTTCTTAGACATTTGTAAGAGAAAAGTGTGAAACACAAACTTCAATACCATGGTAACCATCTTTTTAGAAAATAAATAAGTATGTGTACGTTATCCAGTTCAAAGCCAATAGCAAATATTGTTTATTGTAACGCAGAGCGTTACAGATGTCCCCCAAACGAACATTGTTAATGTTTTCCACAGTTTCCGTGGCAACAGCAGCATCTATGAGATTTCTAAGACTAAGCATTAATTTCTACATGTCAGATAACTATCGGTAAAATCTCATCCAATTGAACCACTTAAAATTGTCCTGCCTTTTTCAATTTCCATGGCAATAGCATTAATCTTATATAAAAATTCTGAGGCTAAAAATCAATTCTACACATGTCAGACAACCTTTCTGTAAAATTTCTTCCCGATTGGAGCATTTCAAATTTTATCTGCCTTTTTCCGTTTCCATGGCAACGGTCACCATTTTTGAAAATGTTAAGACCAAAATCAATTCTATGCATGCTAGGCAACCTTCCTGTAAAATTTCATCCAATTCTGAGCACTTTGAATTTTCCCTCCTTTTTTCCGTTTCCATGGCAACGGCGGCCATTTTGAAAATTTTTCAAGGTTTCTGCACATCTACTCATATAGGCCAACATTCCTGTGAAGTTTCATAAAGTTCGGGCCAATAGTTTCTGAGAAACGTGTCGGACAAGAATAGAGCGGAAGAAAGAAGAAGAAAAAAAACAAAAAATAATAATAATAATAAGAAACGGAGTAAACACAATATGTCTCCCAAACTTCGTTTGGGGGACATAATAATAAGAAACGGAGTAAACACAATATGTCTCCCAAACTTCGTTTGGGGGACATAAATATAAAAAAAATTCATAACAAGATGTGTTTTGTGAAACACTTAATATGCCTCTGAGTAGAAGTTATAAGAAGTAATATTTAGGCCCTATCAAGTTAATATGTAGATTCTCATCCACCTGTATTTTAACATAAAATCTGGGTGGGAGGGTTTTTAAAATTTTTTTTAATCAATTTTCACTAAAATTGACAGGAATTTATAGAAAATTTCTGAATAATTGAAAATAAAACAAGATGTGAAACACTACATATTCCCCAGATTCTACAGTTAAATATATGAAAATACCCAAGTTTACCCCTTTTGACCTCTGAGACCTTGACCTTTGACCTAATTTTTTTGCATATTTATGTTCATATTGACAAGACCTACATGTATACACTTGCCAAGTATTAAAAGTATATCTTACATAGTTCAAAAGTTGTTTATTACCACAAAAACACCCAATTTAACCTCTTTATTCTGAAACAGATGAATAGGAAAAATGAAAGGATATGGAGTGAATGTACATGTGACAAAAATGCACACGATACATAGAAAACTCCAGTTTATCAAGAACAGGGCTTTTATTCCTGTCTACATCTTGATGTCGCCTGAGGGTCTTCAACAAGAGGTGAATAATATTCAGCCTCTTTGGGCCTCTTGTTTATTGAAATGGCTTTAATTATTAAAAGTATCTGTTTAAAAATGCTATAGGAAACCTACAGAAAAATACTGCATCAAGATCCGACAAAAAATTTAAAAATTCATTTTTTTTCCCCGTTGAAGTCTCCATTTAGGCCTCTTGTTTCTCAAAAATGGTAAATGCTACCTCAAATCTGTCGACAGTTGATGCAATTTTATTAGCAATAACATGAAACAAACCCGTCTCAATAGGATAAACAATAAGGATTCTACAGTCAAATATGTGAAAACAGCAAATTTCACCCCTTTTTAACCTCTGTGACCTTGACCTTTGACCTGACCTAATTATTTTGCATATTTATGTTCCTCTTGAATAGACCTATACACTTAACAAAGTATGAAAAGTCTACCTTATATAGTTCAAAAGTTGTAGCCAAGGTTAAAGTTTCGGACGCACAGACAAACATACAGGACAAAAGCAATAGCCAAGGTTAAAGTTTTGGACGCACAAACAAACAGACAGGACAAAAACAATATGCCCCCGATCATCGATCTGGGGGGCATAAAAATAATTGAGCTTAGAAAAATTGGGGCGGGTGGGTATTAGAATCTATTAATTAATTTGATATGGCCTTAGCATGAACAGTATGAGCTTCTGGTATCAATTGCAAAGTCGTGATGATTGAAATTGGGTGCAAACACAGAAGTCACCCAAATGACAGACCAATAACTATATACCCCCAAATCTTTGACTCACATGCCAGGGCATAAAGAGAAAATGGAGTCACAGAAACTAGTTATACTCTACAACAAAGACATTGTAATATTATTGAAACAAATGGTCCATCTTGTGTACATGGTGTATTTATTCAATACCGAAAAAGAGGCTCAAAAGAGCCTTATGGTTCAAATGAACCTTAAGCTTAAAAATCATGATTTTTGAAATATAATTATTCAAAAGAAACCGATCTACTCATGGTCATTAAACCATGAAATTAAGGTCAAGGTCAAATGTCAAATTCATATTTTCAATTCATAAACAAATTTAACCCCCTATATATAGTTTGAACCCCCTCCTCCGATAAGAAAAAAAAGTACAATTGTACAAGTAACACAATAAAGGAATAAATTTGAAAGTTGGCAAGTAGGGTGATATTTGTCAACCCAAAACTTTAAGCTTTTATTATTTTCGTCACTTTTCATGCATTTATGTGTAAAATTATCATGTTTATTATCATTATTTCTCTGTTGTTATTCATGGAGAATGACATTCCTGTGTCATTCTGATCACTTCATACCCATTTATACCCATTTTCACATTCTAATATGACTCTCTTCTTTGGCTTTGGAAACAAAGCTACATGTATGTTGTAATTCCAACAATATTTTTTAGCACATCCATACATTTTTTACAGAAGGACATTGGTAATGTACAGTTTCACATTTTATTCACTCAATACATGTATCCTTGCGTAAATAAAGTTTAATTAATGAATCACTCAAAAGCTGCATCAAATAATGACAATAACAGAAATTTGCAACAGTTACTGAATTGAAGACTCAGAACTGAAATTGACATAACAGTAACTTAGAAACAAATGTGTTGTTGTCATTAAATCTTACCTATGTTGAAAATCATGCTCTACAATCATGACAATTTAGATATAAAAATTTAATTTTTAAGTTAATAAAATTATAAATATAAGTTTTATTGTTTTCCTAATATTTTGGCTTCAAATATAACATTACTAAGCAGTCGTATATAAATCTGAAGTTCAACCAGCTCACATTTATACCCGCTTCGATTTTAATATATCTGTACTTTATATTTTTATACAAGATTATTTGTATTAATTCATAAGCTTATGAGCAGCTTGTATGAATAAAATAACGAATATAGACTTCTCTATGTCCATCTATGTGTGTTTGTATGCAGTTTTCCGACATATTTTAATTCTAGTGTCAAACCCAGTATTGCCCTCTAAGAGCCACTTGGAATGTTCAAAATGCTTTTTTGAATATATCAAAATCAAAGTAGATTATTGCAGTTGGGCTCTATGCGAATTAGAACATGGTCAGACCTTAAATTTGTCTTCATTTTATACCTAGCTATCACTTGGTATAAAATACTGACAAATATAAGGTCTGCCCATGTCCTACAGTAATTCGCATACATGTATAGCCCGCTTACAAAAGTGTATTTCTTAATTTGTGACATGGGACAGTTTAATTTAACAACAGCCTGTCTAAGTGATCTGTATTATACTCCTCTTCCTCGTGGGCATTCAAAAATTAAAACAAAACAAAAACATTTTTTTTATTTAAAATTGCAATATCATCATTAATTCATATAAATGTACATGTATTGAACAAAGTACAAAAAACGTGTGCATTATATTTCACCAACACAGCTGTCTTCAATGTCACTAAATACAGAGCTAACAAGATGTGTTTTGTGAGACACTTATCCCCAAGAGTAGCAGTTTAGAAGAAACATCTAAAATGAACACAAAATTTATGTGCTTCTGATAAATTATATGCAACTATAAATTCTGGTATCAACCGAAAAGTTAAATCATCACAAGTAATGATTGTGTTTGCATAAAAACACAGACGAAGTACATGCAACCCAACTGACCCCCTAACAGACCAGAATCCAAGCATTTTTAATCAATTCATTGTTTCTATGAATCAGTGCTATAATCAACAAGATGTGTTTGTGAAACACTATGCCCCTGGTAGCAACCATGTCTACAATATAAACTTGCTAAAATTGCAATCACTAGAAATAAAGGTTAAGTAGACATTTGTACTAAGCTCCATTAGATCTATTCATAGAACATGATAGAATATCGAGCCTCTTGCCATCGTAATTAACAAGTTGAAAGCAAAATCTAGATTTTGACCTTTTGACCTCTGTGACCTAAATGAAATTTGCATAATGGTGTTCAGCTTTATATGATCAATATACAGGCCAAATATGAAGGTCAGGCTATCACCATGATCACATCTGGTTGAAAAGATATAGGCNGATTATTTGTATTAATTCATAAGCTTATGAGCAGCTTGTATGAATAAAATAACGAATATAGACTTCTCTATGTCCATCTATGTGTGTTTGTATGCAGTTTTCCCGACATATTTTAATTCTAGTGTCAAACCCAGTATTGCCCTCTAAGAGCCACTTGGAATGTTCAAAATGCTTTTTTGAATATATCAAAATCAAAGTAGATTATTGCATTTGGGCTCTATGCAAATTAGAACATGGTCAGACCTTATATTTGTCTTCATTTTATACCTAGCTATCATTCGGTATAAAATATTGACAAATATAAGGTCTGCCCATGTTCTACGGTAATTTGCATAGAGCCCGCTTACAAAAGTGTATTTCTTAATTTGGGACATGGGACAGTTTGATTTAACAACAGCCTGTCTAAGTGATTTGTATTATACTCCTCTGAAGTTCTTCGTGGGCATTCAAAAATTAAAACAAAACAAAAACATTTTTTTATTTAAAATTGCAATATCATCATTAATGCATATAAATGTACATGTATTGAACAAAGTACAAAAAACGTGTGCATTATATTTCACCATCACAGCTGTCTTCAATGTCACTAAATACAGAGCTAACAAGATCACTATTGTCCATGTGCGAATCGAGAAATTCGTAATTCATGTAAGCTGCTACTTTTTGTTCATGTAAATTCTTACAGATTTTCACGAAATTACTCGTTTTTCTTATTTTTACTAATTAAAATCGTGTTAATATATAGAAAAATGGGTCTGCATTAAGTGCAAACCGCATCCCTAACCTTGCCGACTTCAATTATAACCTCTCCGTGCCCTTTTATCCGCGAAAATGAAGGTACAGACCAGCTGTGCAAAATCGGATATCCCACTCAATAAATTAGTTGTAATGATATCCTGTTAATAAAAATGACTTCCTGAATCTAGTTTGGTAATTTGTTGACGGAATCCAAAACGATAATATGCTTAATTCGTTATTTCAGAGCTACTCAAATTGCTGTCCATTTTACAAGAATGCGAATAAAATTTGAGTAATTGCTATGTTTCACTGACCACAATGATAGTGTTCATTGCTGTCAATAAAAATGATATGTTTCAATTATGCTTTTGATAAGTTACCATATTTAAGTTTTGAGCTTAGATGAGTTTATCGACACTAACTGTAGTCAATGGTATTTGGAATGTTTGTTGCTTTGCAAGATTTTGGTTTGTATTCTAGTGTAAATTTAAAGTTATTTCTCCTAGATGTGTTTTAAAAGATGTTTCTACATTAAGTGGATCTTTCGAATGTTCGAAAAATCAATTATCAACAGCTTTCTACAAAAGATGTGGTATGTAAATGTATTTATATTCTTTTATCTTGAAGATAAAGAAACATGCTGAAGAGGTAAATTCTGTGGGTCGTTACAAACTTGAAGACTCTCCAGGAAATTCACTCCCAACCTTTGGTAACATCACCAATGCTTATATAACAAGAGGTTTCTCTAGTGGGCAAAAAACACTCCCACTCGACTACTACAAGATATTGCCAACTAATGGCAAAAAATAATGCAACGCTGCATTATGCGATCGATTCAACTTTACGTCAGTTACAAGAACATGACTGACAATAAGAAGTTTTATACATCTTATGATGTAGAGGTTGCATATCACGTTTGAGATTATTATACTCTTGAGTAAAAAAAAGAGAAAAATCTGACAAACATCCATGTCACAATACATTTTGGAAGCAAGTCAACATGAAGTAAAGGACCGGCATAACTGATAACTTGTTAAATCTTTATTTCAAGATTCAAGATAATTTTACTTGCAAACGAAGGCGCGAAATGTGCAACATAGTACAATAAAACTTATATTTATACATACGTAACATGGGGGATAGAGAAGACATACCTCATCTAACCATAACAGCACAATTAATCTGAAACATGTGTATATGAATATTTTAGAGTATGAATTGGAATCCAGTAGGATCAAGAATCCTTCAAGTACAAATTGGAATTCTTATTTCTACTGTGACAAATTAGAATTCTGATTTATACCTGATTCAAGGAGAAATTCAGATATCCTGATTTGTACTAGGATGATTCTGGATCCAACTTAATTTCTTGTAGGAATCAGATTCATACTGGACATACTGTTATGGAGAAATCCGGAGTATTACTGAAACTAAATTTAAGAAAGTTTTTGATTATTTTAGGAGAAATGATAAATGTATAAAACATTTTAAGATAAATAGGTAGAATTCTGACATTTTGGATCTAATTAATGCACTATTTTGAATTTTTCGTTTTATTAATAAATGAAATGCAGCAGTCAGAGACTGCACATCCCCCGCTCCCAGCAAAGTCGAAATGCACGAATTTTTGTGAACGCATGTATCATTGACAATCAGACCTTGACCGTTATCACGGGCTTACAGTGAATGTTGATGTATTTATTTGTGCTAACCTGGTAAATTAAGAAATATTTCCTTCAAGTTTGAATCACTGAAGCTATCTTAATACTATAAATCAATATACATGGAATATAAATGTACAAATATTTATAATTATTATTGAATGATTATATCTTCTGCGAAATAAACTCTGCTTCAATAAACTCTGCTTAGCTGAAACCATCAGTGAACCACAAACATAAAATTAATATGTATGTATGTATGTGGGGCCGACCCNGAATATATATGGTTTAGGGGTGGGGATCTCAACTGTTTTTTAGATAAATTATAATTTTCAAAATGAGGGAGGGGGGTGGGGCCGACCCCTGGGGTGGCCATTGAATTTCTCTTGTCATGCCTATTAGGAATATATATGGTTAAGGGGTGGGGATCTCAACTGTTTTTGAGATAAATTATTATTTTCAAAATGAGGGGGGTGGGGCCGACCCCCGGGGTGGCCATTGAATTTCTCTTGTCATGCCCATTAAGAATTTATATGATTTAGGGCTGGGGATCTCAACTGTTTTTGAGATAAATTATTATTTTCAAAATGAGGGGGGTGGGGCCGACCCCGGGGTGGCCATTGAATTCTCTTGTCATGCCCATTAAGAATATATATGGTTTAGGGGTGGGGATCTCAACTGTTTTTGAGATAACTTGTAATTTTCTAAATGA
>MJUU01008211.1:18448-31652 GCA_002080025.1 Modiolus philippinarum
GGATCAAAATTTTGATACCCTCTTTCAACTTGGGAAAGGCAATATAAGTAGTGACATAAGTTCCAATATCCTAGCTTTAACACTTTTGGAGATATCTCCATTTATTGGATATCGCGAAACTTGTTTTTCGCTCATAATTTGGCCCCAAGGGGTTGAATTCCAATTTTTAGGGGTCTATTCCCTAGTGGGTCATATACTCTTCCATGATGCCAAATTTTAAGTTTCTATCTGTTGCGGTTTCAGAGATATGCCTTGCCACTACGTATGTACGTACGTACGGACGGACTGCATTACATAATCCCCCCGCTTTCGCTAAGCGGGGGGATAACAAAAATATCATTTTTATTAACAGTGAACAATCAGTATTTTTATGTCACTAAGAACAGAAGAAAAGGACAAACCCACTAATATTACATGTAATTTGAGGCAATATGATTGTTTGAAGGACACAAGAAAGACATCTGAAAAGAGGAGATGTTTAGTACTTAGATATTATAGGATTAAACACCATTTTAAAGGAATTTATTGGAGTATAAACGGGACCAATTCACTCACAAACAAATAAAAGTCCGAAGGACTTTTATGATATGTTTGTGAGTGACTTGGTCCCGTTTATACTCCAATAAATTCCTTTCAAATGGTGTTTAATCCTTATAATTCTTTTAATTTGATGAGAAGTTATTTAATTCTAATTCTTATTATGCCAATCACACGTTTTTGTTCAACGTGATTGTTTTGGCGTATGAATTTAGAAAGGTGAACTTAAATGTAGTCCGGTCATCATTGTCTATCGAAAAATAAATGACTTCGGAAATTGCTACCGGAAGTAAATTCAACCAATCATGTCAGCGTATTTCCTAATATGCAAATCATATAAGAATTATACCACTTTGAAGATTTTTTGCATCACTCATTCACCGATGCAATCAGTAGAACTTTTGGGTTTCTCGAATCAAATTATTTAGGAAATATATTTTTCTGCAGATCCTCATCAATTTTGATAGAATTATTTCATTTTTTTGTAAGAACATTGCATGGTATAACAAAGAGACCCATATTGACATAAATTAAAGTCACATCATCTATGCAAATGTAGAAATGACCCGCTTGACGTACGGACAGACAGACAACGAACATACACCTACAAAGCCAATTCAACGTAACACACGGCTTAACATCAACAAGACGGAGGGTTGGGTGTCCGATTGTGAAATGGAAATTGCATACAGAAAATTCATATGGCTATAAAAAATTCTGATTGAAATATATATATATATTCAGTTGATAATCTTTTGAACTGATACACAGCCTGTGTTAAATATCACTAGAAAATGCTTGTAATTAAAACAAGCGCTAGAGTATTGTATCAAAGTATCATTTGTACTCCAAAGCTGGAGAAAACATTGAGCCTGACAAATAAACAAGAAAGATCTAATCGAATATTAATTTTAGAAAATGACTAAAAAGCAGTAAAGAATGACATATATTTGTCAAATAGTCATTTCTAATATGAATTAGTTTTTATTGGATTACACCAGTTTTTAGTAGCAGTTGTGAAAATGAACATGAATTGAAAGTAGCATTGACATAAATTAAAGTCGCATTGACATAAATTAAAGTCGCATCATATATGCAAATACGTACCCTAATTCCATAAAAATCACTCTATTTCGACTATATTTTACCCACAATACCTCTAGGAACATGAATAAAACATCGCAAGATTACACGAATTACGAATTTCTCGATTCGCACATGGACAATAGTGAAGATGTGTTTTGTGAGACACTTATCCCTAAGAGTAGCAGTTTAGAAGAAACATCTAAAATGAACAGCAAATTTATGTGCTTCTGATAAATTATATGCAACTATAAATTCTGGTATCAACAGAAAAGTTAAATCATCACAAGTAATGATTGTGTTTGGATAAAAACACAGACGAAGTACATGTAACCCAACTGACCCCCTAACAGACCAGAATCCAAGCATTTTTAATTACTAGTAATTCATTGTTTCTATGAATCAGTGCTATAATCAACAAGATGTGTTTCTATGAATCAGTGCTATAATCAACAAGATGTGTTTGTAAAACACTATGCCCCTGGTAGCAACAATGTCTACAATACAAACTTGCTAAAATTGCATTCACTAGAAATAAAGGTTAAGTAGACATTTGTACTAAGCTCCATTAGATCTATTCATAGAACATGATAGAATATCGAGTCTCTTGGCATTGTAATTAACGAGCTAAATGCAAAATCTAGATTTTGACCTTTTGACCTCTGTGACCTTGACCTAAATGAAATTTGCATAATGGTGTTCAGTTTATATGATCAATATACAGGCCAAATATGAAGGTCCTATCACCATGATCACATCTGGTTGAAAAGATATAGGCTATCACCATGATCACATCTGGTTGAAAAGATATAGGCTATCACCATGATCACATCTGGTTGAAAAGATATAGGCAATGTTAAAGTTTTCAAATTTTTACTCAGTGACCTTGACCTTTGACCTGGCCAAAATTTTTTTGGTGGATTTGTAATAAGCCCTATTTGATCCATTAACATATAGAATATGAAGCCTCTAGCAATTATAATTAATGAGCTACAGCAAAATCTAAATTTGACCATTTGACCTCTGTGACCTTGACCTTGTGACCTTGACCTGACCTATGTGAAATTTGGATAATATTGGTCAGTTTCATATAGTACACACAGAGTGTTTCAGTTACAAAACAATAAGGTCTGACATATTTCACAGTGTAAACACCAGCAAATGTCTGTAAAAACACCAGCAAGCTTCCTGTTGTTCATTCCATAGAAATATATTGGCAAGTCATAAATGTCAGTGTAAACACCGACATTTCACCAGCAATTTTAAGTGTTTTCACTCATGTCAGACCAGGGTATTTTGTAACCGAAACACTCTGCGTGTACTGTATAACCAATATACTGGACAAATATGAAGGTCCTATCACATCTGGTTAGAACGATATCTATATACATATAGACAATGTTAAAAATTTTCAAATTAGCACTCAGTGACCTTGACCCTTGACCTGACTAAAATTTTTTGGATGGATTTGTACTAAGCTTTATTATAGATCTATTCACATATGGCATATCAAGCCTATAGCAATTGCAATTAACGAACTATAGTCTATAGCGAAATCTGTATTTTGACCTTTTGACCTCTGTGACCTAGACCTTTGACCTGACCTTAGCAAAATTCGTATAATGTCCAAATGTAAAGCATACTTGACTTGTGTGTGATCAAAATAAACTTGAGAATTTAGAGTTCCTTACCAAAACAGAGACAGCTTTAAACAAACAATTCAAACTGAAAACAGCATTTTCTCAGTTGATTTATTTCACTCCACTAAGAGTGTATAAATGCATCATTTTTCCCCTCACTTTTCAGAATTCAATTTTTTTTTTTAAATTAGCATGTGCAGAGATTGACAGTTTCTCCAGTCAGTAGAAGTTGGTCATTACAATGTAGAAGTAGAGGAATCAAGTTGTGAAATAAAATACAACAAATGTACTGGTAGTCTGCATGTGGTCAGGGATTTGTACAGTGTATAGTTCCACTAAACAATTGAAATCATTGATGTGTTTCTTCCAATCTTCTGATAACAAATATGACAATGCATACTCAAGTGGATGAATATACAGTTAATTACATGTACATGTATGTAAAATAACCACAGAAGAATATGGAAGGAACGAAGGACTAGATTACATAAATCAAAGCCGAGATCCAAGGCAAAAGCAAGAACACCAGAAAACAGACAAATACGCTACACAGCCACAAAACACAAACACTACAAATGCAAAAATAAGAACTAAAGCACTAACAATGTGAACTCTCCAAAAGAGTGACGTCAGGTGTTTCGGAAGGGTAAGCATGTCCTGCTCTGTATACAGCACACGTCACACTGTCAGTAATAAGCAATGAAGTTATGAAGGGATATGGAGTAAATGCAAATGAGACAAAGTCTCTACAAATATAAATACAAAATCCCAGTCAATACATGGTAAAGTCAGAATCGGTAACATCAAATTCGGAAAGACGTGAATCTAGCTGAAAATATGAAAAAGAAAGGAAATGGGGTAAATGTCAAGGAGACAACATCCCATCTCCAGGTTAAAACGACCCAAAACAAAGCATCTAGGGCTCACCATACGGTCTTCAACACAGTAAGGAACCTCAAACCATATAGCAAGTCCTAAATGGCCCCCCAAAAACAATGAAAAAGTGAATAAATAAATGGAAACAAACAACATGGCAATAACCACAATATCAAGAAACTAAAATTTAATAAGAAGACAAAGAGTCAAAGACAAGCCAATGACCAACATATTCCTAAATTGGGACAGGCGCAAAATTTGCGGAGGGATTAAACTCGTTTGTCAGTTTTGATTTGTGACACCAACGACGTTTCATATCTATCTATGATTTGGTGGTGACAGCCATAGAATTTCTGAAGGGACGAAAGTGACAACGGCTGAACATAACCCTGGACTCAGCAGTTTTTGTTAGTATTTTTGCTCTTTCCACAAAGTTACTGTATATACATAAGGATGTGAAATAATACACTCCATATGCTTAGGTAGGTATATTGCTGCTGAAAAAGAGAAAGTTCACAATTGGGAAGTCAAAATCATTATGTTTGTCATCTAACCTAGATTTCAGATGTCTATGTTCATCAATGTATAACAAATTGTCAAGGTATGAAGCAGAATTGGGTGTATCGGTTGTCTGTTTAATTTCCAGTTCACAGGGGTAGATCCTATGTAAATATTCTTTTGATCTTGGGTTATTTAGACAAGGTACACCATCTATATCTATAAATTAAAAGTTTGGGCTTATTGTTTTTGTTTCTGTTGAATTTAGCCCTCAAGGGTTTATCTAGCTTTTTTGGGAAAAGGGACCCTGTGGGCAAATTGGGAATTTTCAATTGACATTTCATGAAAATTTGGAAAAATATAATAAGATAAAAAAAATCTTTTCACTCAATATTTTGAATAAAAAACTTTTTATGTGCCTTATTCATTAAAAGGATGATTGTATCAGTATCTTTATTGTGACTAATATTGTCACAGAGTTTGGTAAACTGTTTTATTGAAAAATGTTGAATAATTCTGAAACATAATATCAGAGAACAATAAAGACTTTTATAATTTTATTTTTCTTTCTCTCTTTTGTTTGAATTTTAGGACAAGTTAATCCAGTTCAGAGTCTTTAAATTCTGGAATTGGAACATTTGCTTCGTTTCAATTTTATTTTCATCTACAATTGGGCTTGGCTCTACAATTTTAATTTAGATTTGATTCATGTTCTGTTGGGCTTGGCTCTACATTTTTGTCTAGATTTGAGGGCTCACCACACTTCAAAATACAGGGAGACTTGACGTCTACCTCAGGGTACGGATATGCAGACTTAGGTCATGACAGGGAGACTTGTGTACGCATACCTGCAAATGAATTTAAAGGATTTTTTTTGTATTTGTTTCCCTCTGATTTTGAGTTTTTTCAGGTGAATATTATATATTCAACAATGGCAATCATTCATATAGTATTGTTATCTCATGATCTTCAATGTAGATTTAATTAAAAAAAAAACTTATTAAAGGTGTCTCAGATTTTATGTCTTTTTCCAAAAAAAGGTTATGGTGGAGGTGCTCCTACATTTAGGTTAGATTTATAAAAGGATAATAATGCATAGTTTTCTTTTCATTTATCATTAATTTATCACTCAGTTGCTCCAAGAGACAGTTCTAATCCACTACCAGTACATTCTTTTATGAATAGTTCTCCAGCATATTGGAGTAATATACAGATTACAGATTGCAAGTCACTTCCTGTTTAAACTATCATTTTCATTGAATTTTTGTTATAAATGCAGGCCTGTCAAGTCTCACGCATGAGGCGTGAGACTCACGCAAATTTTATTTAGATTTTCGACAAATCCTTTGATCTTTTAATTTTTTCCTTTGATCTTTGAAATTTTTCACAAATCTCACGCAAAGCTATTTTCAAAACTTGACAGGTCTGTAAATGTATATTACAAAGTCAACTAGCCTTGATGTAAGAACCATGAGATGATATAAACAACGTTTTGGTTTGAAGAATACAAGAATAAGTTTTAGAAATCTATCAATTTACTTCCTGTTACCGGAAATAGAAGGTGTAACGGTTGTGGTGTTTTAAGACATTGTTAACTCCCTTTAATAAAACAGTGAAATTTACAGAAGAAATTTTAACACCTATAGTGAAGGATATAACAATTATTCATACTGTATAAATACCTAGTAAAACATGAAGGAACTTAACCGTAACAGTTTTATGTTGGAACATTAATACATTCTAAAGTGGATGTAAATTTTAAGAAACAATTATACATATTCCGTGAAATGTTACTTCAGAAATATATTTTGTTTTCAAATTTTGTTCTAGGTCGGAACTGACCACTGGACTTCAATGGTCCTGTCTCTTTGGCTATATCTAAACAGGCTTACTACGGTCGAACTTTGGCATGAAATATTAGATAGTACAGTATGAGACATGTTCTCTTTTTATGCAGGGATGGCGCTGGGCTTCGCCAATGTCGCAATTTGCGATTTTATTTTCATTCTGGCAACAAAAAATCGTTCCTGGCGATTTTTTTGGCGACAACGTTTTTTACACCAAGTAACCTTCCTGCATTCTTCGTTTTTTACAGTTCTAAGTTGATACCTGTCATGATTTTTGTTGTTTTAACAATCATAAGTAATAAATTAATGTCAATTCATAGCCTCTGGCAATGTCCATTGATTATTTCCGGTCATCTGTTGATTACATAATTTTTACCTGTCCGATGATGTGTTGAAGTGTTTACCTGAGCACGTGCCAAAATGACTTGTGACTGGTATAAGCCAATTAAAGGCATTGAAAGAGTATAATTATACATTAAAATTTTTATACTCTTCATTTTTTTGGTTTAATATCACTTCTTTTCTTTCATAAATGTTCACGAAAACAAATGGATTATGGAGCTGAGTTACTTCCCCTTTTCTTTGTTGTGAAAACGAAATTAAAGAGGCTTTTGAGTGTTACTTTTTACTAAATACTGTATATCAATTCCCATAAAATATAAAACTGAACTACTTTTAAGACATTTTATTGAAGTTTACCAAATTATACGCAAATACATGTAATTGTAAATTATAATTTTGTTTAGAACTTTGATTGATATAATAAAGGTTTAACTATTTATTTGTTACTTGATCAGGTTTGAAATACCACTAGGTCTCTCAATAAATCTTTCACAAATACTTGTGGTTTATGAGAAATCATAAAACCTATAAGATAATTGAAAGTAACATGCAAATAAAAAGGAGTAATGAAGGAATGTTGAGCAAATAATTCAACCCAAAACAACAACGCATGTAAGTGATAAAAAAAAAATCCCTCATTGTAGGGGGAATAAAACATTTCTCTGAAGAGGAAAAATTAATGACCTTGAGATTTAAGGAAATAACTATGAAAATTTTTAAAATAGTACCCCCAAAACGCAGCAAACAATTCAACCTGAAACAGCAAAGCATGTAATTGATAAAAGAATTTGTACCACCAAAGCAAAAGAATAAAAAAACAGAACTATTCTTTTAGTGTGGAAGAAAGACACCATAAAAGTCCATCATCCATCCTGGAAAATTAATAGGGTACTTCCTAATTGGCGCCAAATTTTTGCAATTGGCGACAAAAAAATACAAGTTGGCGATTTTTCTGGCGACAGATATTCAGAGGCCAGAGCCATCCCTGTTATGGATCCATTTCAAAATTGTTTTTGTAGGAAATCATAAACATTTTCTGTTAAACCTTGTATTTGAATATTTTTTTTTAATAAAATATGTAACTTTCATGCATTTTGGTATCATTTTCTACCATAACTCAGGTCCCAGTAGAATGACACGATTTGTTTAAATTTTTATGCCAAATTACGGGGGATATTATAGAATTACATGATTTGTTAACCATGTTAACATTTTAACAATTTCACTGGCTATGACATTTGTGATTTATTTTTGGGAAATTTCAATTTTGGGATTTTTAAAGGTCAAAATTGGGAAAAAAAGAGGGTATTTCCAATTGGGAATGGGTCCGAATGGCGGCCCTACGAGATCCTAGATAAATCCATGGCCCTTGAAAAAACTTTGCTTCATACAAATAAAGGAAAAGGTCAGCTAAGAGTGGCCACAATTTGTTCCAATAGGATTCACAATTGTTTTTTGAAAAACATGACCTCCACATTCAACAAAAATGTTGTCGATAAAAAAACTTAAACATCTTTATCACATCATTTTCACTGTATTTCTTGTTTGACTCAGTATGGTTCTTAACAGAATTCTCTTATCCGGACATCCGGGCACTTTACCATGTTTACCTGTGGAGGAGGTGAAAAAGTCCACATTTCTCTTTATATCTAAGTAAGTTAAACTTTGAGTTATTCATTTATTTTTCAAGATATTTAAATGAAACTCGGATATGCATTTGGCACATCAATATAAACATCATATCCAAATTTCAAGATCATAGTTATGATAACACCGAATCTATTGCAATTTGAAATATCAATTTTTTACATAGACTATAACTGTAAACATCGATAGCGTCACCTCCTATATTGGGGGTGTAAGATTGAAATCGACTGATCTGATTGGTCAATTCAGCTTTATGATGTCACGCCGGATAAGAGAATATGTTTTATCTTTTTCTATTACTAAATAAGGATACCTGCGTTCTCTGTTTTTGGTCAGTGATTTTATCATCAATTGATATAAAAGCTAAGAAGCAATAATTTTATTCTAGAATGTGTTTCGTTTCAATTCATTTCGATTCCGTTTTGTTTCATTAATTTATTTTGTTTCATTGCATTTCATTTTATTTTGTTTCGATTTCGTTTTGCTGTTTACACAGTTTATGTATACTCGGAGCATCGGTTTTCATGGCCTTAAGCGTCGATTATGACATCATAATTTCCATTAAAAAACAATGTAATCCATGAAAACTAATGTCCCACGATAACCCATAAACAGATGGTACCCTTTTTTTTAAAAGATGTACCTTTACCTTTAAGAGGCAGGGTCTTCATGTCTTTCATTAAGTTATGCATGTCCCAAAAATATTACCTCATTCTCATTTATGCCTCTCCTTTCTTGTCTTTCTCTCGCCAGTCTCCTCGGTTGAGGAGGTCCATCTCCAGCATCCTTGTAAAAATTGCCACATTTTGGACAGATGGTCCTTGGTGGAGAATTGTGCTGTTGTCTCGCTTTATGGTCACAGATTGGACATTCTATATACGTGCATTGTTCCCCTTCATTTTGTATAGCTGCCATTAAACTAGATACTTCTTACGATCATGTTTTAGTCAAGTTGTAGTGCACCTGTTTCTCCATTTTGATTTACATTAACGACTGTATCGAAATTTCGAAATCATCAAATCAATAAGAAAAAGGTGAAACGAACTTATTATTCAAAATGGCAGCGCCCATGAGAATCTGTGGTGATCATTTAAAATTGTGCAGATCAGCGTTTAATTTGTTTGGTAGATCAAGGCATTTCAGTACAACACAGAGAAAGGTGTTTAGAACTTACAGATCAATGGGGTTTAAACCTGTAACTGACTATTTTCAGTGAACCAGCTGGTTCACAGGCACTTGTTTCAAAAATATTTCAGTCCCTCCTAGAGAGGGAGGTACTGAAAATTATTTTTTATGAAACAAGTGCCTGTGAGCTTATTACCAGCTTCAACTATGATATGTTATGTCATCTTCTCACCAAATTGTCAACATGAAGAAACACTTCACTTTTGGGGGATGGTAGCTCATATCTTGGTGGTACGTAGCTACGTAGTAACGGTGACGTCACAGTTAAAAATTCGAATGAAATGAATGTAAATACCACGAAGAAGTGGAACCCACGGAGAAGTGAGATGGGAGTATATATGCATGCAGTTTGACTTGAACCACAGTGACAGCTATGCCATGTATGTCGTTACTGTATAACATACTAATGCCAACCTCAAATTCTGCTGTGGTCATGGTGGTGCATAAGGCCTTTACCGAAATCCCGTCAATTTTTTCTACATATTCCCGTTTCCTGTACGGGAAAATATTTTACAAAGACTTTTAAAGAGACCGTTTTTTTACCGTTTCACAGGCTTAATTTTGAGGGGTTCCCGCTTCATGCATGACATCCTTTCCCATTTTTGTGTTCTCTTTTTTCTCATAATCCTGTTTCCTGCTTACTAAAAAAGGCCAATTCCGCTTCCTGCTTACACCCCATCAAGACCCACTTTGAGGGGGGCAAGAGCTTCTCTGTTAATGTGTTTTGTGCATTTTCAGTTGGTTGTTAAATGTTTTTGAAGCAGTTGTTTACAGTTATTGGACCAATTGGTGTTTTCTGTTCTGTTTACCGGTAATTTCTACTTTGTCCTAACTGTTATTGAAAATAAAAAGCGTTGTTTGCTGTTAATCTTTAAAATTTTGTGGGTCAAGGGTTCATTTCACCAAAGGCAAATGTGCTATTATGGTCAACATAGACAATATTTTATTTGGACAAATACATTTCTCTTATGATGTACACATATTATCTATTCCTTGCACAAATAAATGGAGTTAGATATGAACTTGCTGAATTGCTTTTACAGGAATTTCATTGGTTGAGCGCCAAGTAATAACACATCACATGTGATGTGCTATTATTTTTTGACATTTCTATTGGATCACTGCGAAATCTTGTTGGCCATGATTACCGTTACCTAGCAACTGTGTTGTTCTTTGAAACAAAAACAGCAGTTCTGCACTAAACATTCACTCCATTTATTTATAAAAATCATAATGAAATAGTTTTAACAACTCAGAAGAATTGTATATCAATGGATATCAACACTCGTTATGTATTTTCAAATATAATTAACTCGCCAAAGGCTTGTTTATTATATTTTGAAATTACATAACTCTAGTTGATATCCATTGATATACAATTCTTTCTCATTGTGAAAACTATAATTACACAATAAATAGACTTAATGGTTATGACCACAGACACTTGTTAAGTAAAAAAAAATCCCCCTCCCCTCTCTTCTTAGAAGAGGGCAGTCTGCTCCTCCAATATGCACTAGTCGATGCTGGAGACTAGTAAATTTGAATTCGGACTAGTAAATTTTTTAAACCACTAGTCCGACTGGACTAGTAAAAATTTTTTGTTGCAGAATTGCATTTTCAGAACCTATGTTGAATGATGATGAGGAAGATAAAGAAATGGGGGAAAATGAAGTCTTTTATATAAACCCCCCGCCCCCACAATGAAGTTGAGGGTATATTGGAATCACCTTGGCCGTCTGCCTGTCTTCCATCTGTCTGTCCATTAGTCTGTTAGTAGACATTTTTTGTCTGAAGCTTATCTCAACCAAATTTTGTATGCATTTTAGTAACCATAAGAACTTTGTTGTGCATGTCATATTATCAGATTGATTCATCAATTTTTCAAAAAGTTATCACATTTTCTATTTTTCCTACTTAGAATCTATACTGAAAAATTTGTCCACTTGCTTCTCTCAGAAACTCTGCTGAATTTCTTTTTGAAATTTTATAAGAATGCTAAGTATTATATAAACCTGTGTACCTGGTATTTTCAGATTGATTCATAAAAATTTATAAAAGTTATGGCTACTTAAGTACCCATTAGAAAATTTTTGTCCAAACAAAATGCTATTTTCAGATTGATTCATCAAATTTTGTAAAAAGTTATTGCTACTTTGGTATTTTTCGACTTTGTATATTTGAGGTATATCATCGTGTTCATACTTGTATTTTGTCCATAATTTTACTGTGTTCACAGCAGTATTGTGTTCACACACACTTAAATTAACACTTGCAATATTGATTCACGGTTCAATGAATGGGGTGTATATCTGGCTGCCATTAGGCAACAGCTCTAGTTGTATTTTGATATATTGGACATAAGTCACATAACCAATCTGTCAAGCAATTTCATAACTCATACTCATACAGTTGCATATTCATGAATAACAAACAAACGAAAAGCATAACTAAATACAAATTTTATTATCAAGCTTAAGTTTTTGAAAAAGCAGGTCTCTTCTTGGGCTTTTAATAGATTTGGAACATGGGGAGGAGGTTTATACAGAAATACACAAACATAAAGTACTGACATCTGATTTTAAATCAGTCAGTCTTAATTTTATATATATATATATATAGAAAAAAGAAGGGAAACAGGGAATGTGTCAAACAGACAACGACCCAAAAGGGAGTAATAACAACACAAAGCCACCATAGGGTCTGTAAGTCTCGTTTAATTTAGAACTTCTGGGTATACAAATTGAACCCGGAAGTTCCCTTTTTATCATAAACGTATGACGTTTCAAACAAAAATTTGAACGTCATAATGCTGCAAAGTCATATTTTGGCGCGAAACATATTCAAATTAAAATTTTTTTGCGAATTCTTTGGGTCACATGACGACACTTACAGACCCTATAAGATCTTCAATGAACGGTGAGGAAACCCACACGCAACGACTGGTCGGAGTCGGCCCCTAAATAAAGAGTAAATCAAGTTCAGTGAAATAAACATCATCCTAGACTCCTATAGACCTAAAGTAAACTAACTAGAAAACAGACAAGACACACAAAGGCTTAATAAATTTCCTGACTTAGGGCAGGTTCAAACCTGCTGCGACCGGGTTAAACTAGTTTTATTGGGCCCAAACCTTCCCTGTATAGCCAATGTGATAAATGAAAAAAACAATCGTAACAACAGCAAAATTCAGTTAGCAATAGGACTAAGTCAATTGTGAAAAATGAAACTGAAAGAACTAAATATACGGACATAAACATGAAATCACAAAAGACTACTAACAGTTAACTGACATGCAAGCTCCAGACCCATTACCAACTGACACTGTACAAGCTCTTGTCTGACTGTAGTTCTATCCTTATATTTGTTTACATTTACAGGAGAAAGGGTTGGTGTTAGGTGTATATGAAGGAAATGAAGATGTTGTCCTAACAAAAGCAGCAGAAGGATATAACAATAAAGTGAAACAAAAACTTACACAGGATATAAAGTTGTATGTATAGTGTTGGTCTAATTTGGAAGGGGAGATAATCAGATAAAACAATAAAGTCA
>MJUU01008213.1:0-10862 GCA_002080025.1 Modiolus philippinarum
CAATAGGAACTAGTAGACCGGTAAGGTCATACACAATGGACAATAAATTCATTTTCTGCAGGTCTAATATCAGTCCTCTGCACCAGATGTTCGTTGGTCACCACCTCTTCCTTTTCCCCTGTGGGTTTATACGTAAAAATTTTATAGTTACAGAAACAATTACAGTAGCAGATACTCTTATTGTCTTGGTCTCAGGAGAGAGAGGAAAAACAATACAAACATTTAGACTTAAACCATCAATGATCATCATCTCTGTTCTTTGACACTCCCTCATTCCCACAGAGTGTTTCTCATATCCTCTTTAAATTGTTAAATCCAAATTATAAAAAAAATTGGCAAATATTGTCAGTGCTTAACTCCTTTTATGAGTCAAAAGTGGTCATCAACGTTGACCACAGTCAAGCATGGTTTGTAAGTGCAACTTCTTCTACAATTTTTATGCTAGGAAATTTTAGTATTGCAAATTATTTGTACATATATTGAGGATGTGCTTGTGGGAAGGAATTTGATTTTGATACATTTCTCAAAAATATACCTTGTTGAACTTGATCTTTTTGTGATTTTGTCAGAGCTACGACACATAATTTGTCTGCAGAACTCATCCTAGTTTTTATGGCAGTAATTTTTTTAGATTGTTTTTTTACATAGTCAATGGAGGGATATGGAGTAAATGCACATGAGACAAAGTCTTTACAAATACATAGTAAAAGCAAGCAATGGAACAATGCTTCTATAGTTGTTCTTCATCTTGAAGTTACAATGAAGCCTTCAACAATGAGCTATGCTCATACCTCACAGTAAGTTCAAGATGACCCCTAGCACCGGTTTAAGTGGAATTCATTGCTAGATGTCGAGTAAGGCTACATCCATGTTATTACAATCATGAATGCAGGATTGTCAACAGACATAAAATTAACTTGCAAAGTGTTCTTACAATAGCTGTCATCTGTTGTGCATCAAAAAGACCAACACAAGACAATCACAATAATTAAACAACCACAGTGCATTCATGCAGTTAATACCGTATAGCGGGTTATTTTGACGGGTGTAAAATTTGGCAATTTTAAAGAGAATATATATACAAAAAATTTTGGCAGTTTTTATTTTCGCGATTATGTAAAATACATAATAAAATATTTCCCTTGTTACTAAAAAGAAATGAGTTTCGGTTTATAGTAAGTGTTGATCAACATGAAATATTTAAGAAAAGAATGATAATTATCCTTTGATTTTAAATATGTTTTATTGCCATTAATCAATTATTTAGTAAATTACATGCAATTTATATTTGTACCTGCATTTTCATCAATTTTAAATATATTTGTCACCTACACAGCTTGGCCTGATTACAAACTTGAGACATGCATTATACATTGGGATATCCAAGCCATTATGATAAATATTAATTAATTTCCAAAGGTAATAATTAACGAAAAAAATGTTATAAATTTCATATACTTTTTTAATTATATAAACTGTAGAATAAAATTGGCGGAATTTATTTTGGCGATTTAAGCTGGACTGCTGAAATACGCCAAAATTAGCACCACGCGAAAATAACCCACTATACGGTAGTAAGAATATTTGGCATAATAAAATCAGGAGATGTGGGCACAATATACATGTGGTCAAAATAATATTTTGAAATTACAAAAGATATAAAATGCCAAAATTTGAAAGTATGATAGTGTATCCATACAAGAAGTTCTTTCAAGAATAAGTACACCATACTGAAATGTATAGGGAGCATACATCTCTCGCACGGGGAATCATTTTACAAACTCCACACTCTAGGAGAGACAAACTCCAATTTTAAATTATCAATGAAGACTTACATATCTTGAATATGTGCATGTGAATTTTACTTTGGACCATCTTTTTTAAGAATATACATTGTTGAACTTGGTCATTTTATTTATGAGAATATCATAGAAAGTACATGTTTGTCGGTGCCACTCCTTTCACAATTTTTATTTTATTGTTATTTTTGCAAATCATTGATTTGTAAATGCATGTACGTATATTGGAGTTGCACATATGATAAAGATTATGTATATAATTTTACAAATTGTTGAACTTGGCCATGTTTGCTTACTTCAACATGTGTTTTGTAGGAACTTCAGCTAGTATCTTATATGAGCCTCAAGATGTATTTTGCAGAAGCATCATTTGTGTTTTGCAGACATAAATATCATAACTAAGAAACCACTCTTATGTGAATCTTGTTTGCGCACATGTTATCTAGTTTTAATCTCACCTGGCTATTGCCAGGTTGAGCTTTTGCCATCACTTTGGGTCCTTCGTCCCTTTGTAGTAAACAATTCATTCAAAAATCTTCTCCTCTGAAACCACTTGCCCAATTGGAAACCAAACTTAGTCACAATATTCCTTGGTTCCTTTTTAAGAAATATGTCTGGCAAGTCCACACCTCAACCAATATGACTGCAGTGCAAACATGGATTATACCTGTAATTTAGTTTAAAATTCGACTTTATGGGAAACATCTTGGCCAATTGTAACCATATGAGGTGTTGCATCATATTGTGGTCATATAACAGATTTCTGCTGGAATACTTGGTATTATTTGTATGAATATTTTCTCCTCTATGGACCAGAAAAGGCTTACCTGACAGCATGTTGGTGTGCTTATTGTTAAAATTTGTTTGGCAATCTTTATCTTTTTAATGCTCTGTTGGTTTTAGGGTCAATGCATTATGCATCATTGGCCTTTTCCCATTTTTTAGCTCACCTGAGCCAAATGATAATTGTGAGCTATTGACATTACTTGGCATCCGTTGTCCATTGTCCCTTGTTTTATAATGAAATGTAGACAGAATGTATAGATAAAATAAATTGTAACAAGAGGCTCACCTGGACCATGGTTGACAGAGAGATTAATAGCATTTTCAATAGGGTTACAACTATGTTCTTGCCAAGGCCACCTTGCAATGGATGCAGACATGCCAGATGCAAATTTTTAATGGGGTCCACCCAAGAACTTTTGTGATCAAGTTTGGATCTAATTGGATTAGTGGTTTCAGAGACTTAATTCTTTAAATGGAATTTAATATAAACTATGTTACCGCTGGTGGCCATCTTGAATGAGGTACTGATCTGCAGGATACCTTTTTTGTAGGGACCACCTAAGCACCTAAGGACCATTGTGAATCAGTTCGGTTCTAACTGGACTAGTAGTTTCTGAGATGAAGATCTTTGAATGTCTTTTTCCATAGGGTCCAATGTTAATACTATGCTCCCTGCTGGTAGCCATCTTGGATGAGGTGTGGGCCTGATGGATATCCTTTTTTGGAAGGGACCATCTAAGGACCATTGTGACTTAGTATGGTTATAATTGGACTGGTTCTGGTGACTAAGTTCCCCTACTGGCTTGGCCGAAGGGGACTTTAGGTTTGCACTCTGTCAAGTCTGTCCATCAGACTCAGTTTTCCGGACTTTTTTCCCATACTATAAAAGATATTTATCTAATATTTGGTATGTAAGTCTACCACCAAGAGTTACAGATTAAATTTAGAGTTTGGTTCCTGTTCATTGATTTTGGGCAGAGTTATGGGCCTTTTGGTAAAATATAGGTTTTTAGAAAATTTTGGTAAAATATAGGTTTTCTATACTTTTTTTTCTAAACCCTTCCAGATATTTAGCTAATATTTGCTATGTGAGTCTACCACTATGAGTTACAGATCAAGTTTGAGTTTGGCTCCGGTCCATTGATATTTAACAGAGCTATTGGCCTTGAACTTAGAATATTTTGGTAAAATATAGGTTTTTCAGACTTGTTTTTCAAAACTGTTCCAGACAATAAGCTGATATTTGCTATTTGAATCTACCACTATGAGTAACAGATTAAGTTCGAGTTTGGTTTTGGTTTTTTGACGGAGTTATGAGCCTTGGTCTTACAAAATTTTGGTAAAATATAGATTTTCTGGACTTTTTTTTTCTAAACCATTCCAGATATTAAGTTGATATTTGCTATGCAAGTCAACCACCATGCATAATGGTTTACAGATCAAATTTGAAATTGGTTTACAGGGTTGCCAGTATTTTGGTGGCTCAGAATTCAAGGATATTTCCAGGACTTTTCAAGGATATTCTACTTATTTGCAACGGCCAAAATAGTCGACAAAATTTTAGATTGCAATAATTATTTTGTAGACTTTGCTTTTATACTGCCTATTGATATGAAATTTTTTTCAAATTCCAGGGTTTTTCAAGGATATTTCCAAATGTTTTAAAATTTAAGGTCTTTTCCAGGCCCATGAATACCAAAATGAAATTCAAGGGTTTTTCCAGTTTTCCAGGATTTGTCGGAATCCTGGGTTTGGGTCAATTGATCTTTGGTGGAGTTATGAGACAGTGACTTAGAAAATTTTGGTAATATAGAGGTTTTCCAGACTTTTTCTCTCAGATATTAAACTGATATTTGCTATGTGAGTCTACCACTATGAGTTACAGATTAAGTTCTAGTTTGGTTCTTGATGGAGTTATGGGCCTTGGTCTTAGAATATTGTGTTAAAATGTGAGATTTCCTGACTTTTTTTCTAAACTGTTCTAGATATTAAGCCAATTCCATCACTAATAGTCACAGATCAGGATCAAACTTTGTTCTGGTCAACTGATTTTGACAGATTGTGGGCCTTGGACTCCGAGAACTTTCTTCTTTAAACTAGTTTTGTTGGTATTACAAAGAATTATTCCACTGGCAGGGGACTTCTGTATTGCCTTGCAATACAATTCCTACTTGTTATAATTGAACTAGTTGTTTCTGTGATCTTTAAATTTTTCCATGGGGTCTAATATTAAAACTATGTTCCCCGCTGGCAGCCATCTTTGATAATGTACAGACCTGCCTGATACAACTTTTAAAGGAACTACCCAAGGACTATTGTGACAAAGTTTGATTCCAGTTTGCCCAGTGGTTTCAGAGAAGAAGAATCGGATGAAAAGTTTATGACAGACCAAAGGACCTACAGATGGACACAAAGTGATGGCAAAAGCTAACCCTGGCATATTATGGAATTATTTCTAGGATCCCAGTTGTAATTTTTGCAAAATGAACACCAATCCATTAAAAGCATTCATTCTACTATATGAAAACGATCAGACAATAATGTTTTGACAAATATTTAAAAATTAGGAAATTAGTGGGCCAAAAAAGGCCCTTACCGAACCTTGTCCTTTTGTTTTAATGAAACTTTTGGTTACCTATAGTAGTCGCCATATTAACTGAATTAACTCTAAACATCACAAACAAAACCGTAAACATTGCACCACAGTCTGAAAAAATTGTGTTGTTTGAACCAGATATCACCAGGCATGGTCAATTTATTTCATGCCATCACAATAGCAAAACCCTCTTTTGTAGAGGGAATAAGTTAAAAAAAAGGTCATTCTTTGTAGCATGCTGCTAATACGTTTATCACTTTATTTCACCTCTTGAGGTCTCAAATCCTTTTAAGTACATCATATTAGAGGGTGGGAATAGGGATACTCTTTTGACAGCTAACGGTATAAATTTCAGTCAAATGACATCAATGGTAAGACATTTTAAACCCTTTCACGAATCACGCAAGCATTTTTGCTGATTAACAGTAAAAATTTGATCAATTAAAATGTTAACAGTTGCAGAAAAGAGCTGTTTCACGTTTATAGGTAAAGGGCATAAATGTTTGTTAGTGGTTAAAGAACATGTCAATATCCATTAATCAGTTTCTAGTTGATACTGTAAATTTTGCTGTTGTTTCAATAAAATATATGCCTCCAATTTTCTTTGCTTAAGGTAGTATGAGGGTTAAAAACTGCGCATCAGACAAAATATGGAATTCACTATGAAAAAGTTGGCGAAATGAATGTAGATGTCTGATAATAGTTAAATTTGATCAACTATGCCACTTTTATTGAGTAACTATTTAGAACATTATGCCTTTTCAGCAAACTCATGTTCTATTATGTGAAAAAATAAGTTTTTGCAATTTTCTCAAAAATAAGTTCGATGATCCCCAATTTTTTCATAGAAATCGAAAATAGTATAATAGCTAATAATTTGCAAAATTAAAAAAATTCTATCTAATGTAACTAAAATAAATTAAAATTTTGTTAAAATTCACTTATTTCCCCTATTACATGTGTATTTCAAACAAAATAGATGATTTTTACAAGACAGAATTCACCCTTATATGGCAGGTGACCCCCAATTTTTATTTAATTTTTTTGTATGCTCTTATAACAACATGTTACCGTAAAAGGGCATGTATTATCCGCACATTTTTACCCTAAAAAGAATTTAGGGGCTTGGGGATGCAGATTATACAACCCTATACGACTTGAGGATTTGGCCAAGAGTCCCAAAGATCGATTGTTAGTCCCTGTTCCAACCAAACAGGCTGTTCTTAACGCTGTGGATCTAACAAAATATGTTGGTTTGAATTACAAAGTGCCTTACAGTTGTAAAAAAAATGGGTCTTTCCTCCCAAAAATGCTAATTTTGATAACAGAACACAAATATTTTTATTAACTGCCATTACTGTCAACAAACCACATGTAAAGTGTTGATTTTGTGACAATGAGCAATTTATATGATATTACCTCTGACAACATTTAACGTGCCAAAGATGGCAAAATTATAGGATTAAGTAGCTTATTATTACATTCCAAAACAGTTTATAGGGATTGAAAGACTTAGAAACATCAAATTAAATGTAAAATAAACACAGATATGACGGTCTGCACCGAACAAGTTCCGATTTTTCCATCGTACTTGAACTTACTGATTGATGAAACGATGTTATTTTTCTTCAAGTTTTGTCGTGTTTGAGCCTTTTTATCATTAAATACTTTCAGAAAAGGCTTCAAATATAGTAAATAAAGACTCATGCAGTTGTTAAACTATGAAAATACCGATTTACAGGTACAAAATAACTATGATCATACCGATCTCCACGTAGACTTTGTTGGTTAAGGTCCCAGTGTACGAAAAGTTTTTCCCTGGATTTTAAGGTCAAAAAAGGGCCTGGGGATTATACACAAATGCGGATAATACATGGCTTTTTACGGTAATTATGAAAATATCAGAAAATTCTATCTGACAGTATATAGATCCCGAACCACTCAAATTAACATTCAAAAAGGTACTTGATTTGGTTCACATAAAAAGATAAAAAGAAAATAATAAATAAAATTTTATTTTTTAAACTATTAAATAATATCTCTAAGTTTTGTAATAACAAAAGCACTATTTTTTTTCTTATATGTGTGTACAAATAATAGTGCTTCACAAGTACATACAAAGCATATGAAATTACTGGTATCTTTTTATTGTACAACTATTCCACAGTTTTCATTTATATGAAAAATATTCAACAAGTACCATTTAGAAATACAGTTGTGTAGACTGTGACACTGAAGAGCAGTGTATGTATTTTATGATCACAAGATAATTATTTTTAATCAAAATCTAAGACAAATTAAAATATTCCTTAATTTATAAACCCCTGTCCAATCATAAATCTCTGTTAGGAATTTAATTTGGCCCCTTTTGAAGATTAGCACAATCACATTTACAAATATAATGTACTTTCGAGTACTTTTAAGACAGTTATATGATGTATTTTTTTTTAATTTTTAACATACAAACATGAATTCATTGTATATAGTTTTATATTTCATCATCATCATAACATTATTAAAACAACAAACAGGAGGATGTAGATTTTTCCCATTATTCCATTTTAAAAATATAAAAATGTATATAGTTCACAACAGACGACAATGGAGCGGATAAATACACTTTACATACATGGATTTTCATACCAAACTGTATCATAAAGATGTTGAAACATTCAGATATGAGGAATATAAATACTCTTTATAGCACATTCATCAGCTGAAAACCCCTTAAAATGAAAAGTCTTTAAATGCAACCAATATATTCTTTTCAATATTCTGCTGACAGGCTATTGCAGATTTACGACATTAAAATCAAATTAGTCATTTCTTCAGAAAAAACAAAAGTTATCAAATTCCCTTGTATAAATTTTGGAAAACTTACAAAAACATTGATAGCTTATATATGACGATGCACGAAGGGGCAGATTGGCATATCAATTGGGCAGGAAAATGTGTAACAATGGGGCGGAAAAATATGTATCAATGGGGCGGATTTACCTGTTTCCAAAATGGCTGAAATTACCTTTAAATCAGTGAAGATTTTAAAATGATTTATTAGTACAATGTGGAATTTTTCTATCTAAATGCATGGAAACGTGCCAGAGTAATGCCCATATTTAAAGGATGACAAATCGAATCCATCTAACTATAGACCAATCTCGTTACTCAGTTGTTCCCCCCCCCCACACACACACACACAGATACATATTTTTTTCCGCCCCATTGATACATTGATACACGATTTGTCCGCCCAATTGAAAATTTACAGGTCTAAAAAATCCACCCCATTGATATGTGGCCTATATAACATGTAAATAATATACCGGTAATCAATGTAAAAATACACAACATACAAAGACAAGAATAACATGCATGTAAAATGTAAAGAAAAATATAAGTAGAAAAGTCTATCACAGTTAGTTATGACTCAGAGATTCTGATACAACCGTATTCAAATACAAATAACACATCTCTTAAGAATTTAACAATAACAATCTCTTTAAATATCATTTGTGTAGTTATTTTGTAAATAAAAGTCCTAACAAAGTAGAACAATGTAGATACATGTAAACATGATATTACTGAAAATAACTGTTCAACAGGCATAGCCTATCAATGGTATAGAACAGTACAAAGAGAAGAAAAGGACTCTCGACAGCCAAAAAGAAAACAAATAGCTAACAAGGAGCAAAACATGTTTTTCTCATTTTTTCTGTTCTAAAAACAATCAGCATGAAAAGAAGTTCCTATGTCCTTTTCTATACATACTTTCTCAGATTATTTGGCACATCTTGTATGTAAGAATGAGAAAACATGTACTTTACAATTACAATCATAAAGAGACTGACAAAAGTATGAAAATAAATAATAGAAAAAACTTTAGGATGTTGATATTTTTTAACATATTCATTGGATTGTTAGTTGAGATTTGTTTTAACTTGTAAACTTTTGTTTTCATAAAATATTTATGGAAAATATTCCATTAGGACATATTTCCACTATAATGTCATTCAGTCTAGAAAATACAGTCTCTTTTTGTATTTATTAGAATTTGATAAATAAAAGTCCCTACAAATGGGACCATCCAAAGCATTGAGTGAAAAAAATCAACTGTATTTCCTGAGAGAATCCTAAGCTGGTGGGTATATTCTAATTACAAAATTTAAAACAATAAGTACATTTTATTAAGTAAAAACAAGAATATGTGTCTAACGGACACAATGCCCCGCCTCACAACTATTTTGAACAATGCTATATTTCATGATCAGTAAAGCATGAAGTTAGTTGCATGGATATATCTAAATTATGATTTTTATTTAATTATACCCTAATGGGTATTTAATTTAATGGGTGTTTAATGATAATAGCAAACATCCTCCACAAAAAAGAAACTTAAACCTTTGGATAAACCTCAAACTATCCCCCTTTTTTCTGTGATCAGTAAAGCATAAAGTTGGTGGCATGGGTAAATATTTATTGTTTTTTTTTTATTTATTTATATTGTTATGTGTATTTATATAAAGTTTCATGAAAAAAGCATACATCAGTCACAGAAAAGAAACTTCAACCTGAGGTAAAACCTCATACTACCCCCTTTTTTTCCATGATCAGTGAAGCATGAAGTTGGTAGCAAGGATACATTTTTATTATGATTTTTATTTAATTATATCCGTGTCATGATAAAAGCATATATCCTTCACAGGAAAAAAAACTTTAACCTAAGGGTAAACGTCATACTACCCCCCTTTTTTCCATGATCAGTGAAGCATGAAGTTGGAAGCATGGATAATTTTTTATCATGATTTTTGTTTAATTAGACGCTAATGTGTATTTATATAAATTTTCATGACAATAGCATACATCATTCACAGAAAAAAAAACTTCAACCTAAGGGTAAACCTCACACTACCCATCCTTTTGTCCATGATAAGCAAGCATGAAGTTGGTAGCAAGGATAAATTTTTATTATGATTTTTGTTTAATTATACCCTAATATGTATTTATATAAAGTTTCATGAAAAAAGCATACATCCTTCACAGTAAAAAAAACTTCAACCTAAAGGGTAAACCTCATACCATCATGCTTTTTTGCCCGTGATCAGTGAAGCAAGAAGTTGGTCCCATGGGTAAAATTTTATTATGATTTTTGTTTAATTAGACGCTAATATGTATTTATATAGTTTCATGACAATAGCATACATCCTTCACAGAAAAAAAAAAAACTTCAACCTAAAGGGTAAACCTAACTTGGGACGGACGGACGGACGGATGAACGGACGAACAGACAGACGGATGGACAGACACACCCGAACACTATATGCCCCCTACTAACGTAGGCGGGGCATAAATATGACCCTGATAAACATACAATCCTTCTAAACTACATATTTTGTTATCAGTATTTAAGACACTTAATTGGGCAGAGAAAAAGTCTGAGGACATTGGCAAATGCATCAGAAATCTTACTTTTACAGAAAATTTTAGACTGGCACATTTTCCCTACAGAACTTCCTTCTTCATACCATACTACTGGACTTTATTTGACATGATTGGGAGGAGCTTACCTGTACAGGTACTCACTTTGTAGTATTAGCCAATTTTATAAAATACGAAGCAAAGGTGAGAAACAACTTAAAATATTTAGATATTATCTTTTTTTAGGAAACAGTGTTGCCACTAAA
>MJUU01008213.1:11099-30296 GCA_002080025.1 Modiolus philippinarum
TCTTTTTTTAGGAAACAGTGTTGCCACTAAATGGGAGAATAGTGAGGAACTCAGACAGGTAAGCTAAACCAAAACATGTAAAAATGTTTGACAATACATTCATGTTCATTAGTTATATTCTATCTAGGTTATTTTACTTAAGTACCAATCCTACTGTAACTTGTACACATGTTGCATGTAAAACTAATCTGAACTAACTAAATATAACAAAATCATATGCTGCCTGTATATAATTTGTTTGATATGCAAGTAGTTTATAAATGTTAAAGACATCATTATCATACTGGGCAGTTGCAATCATCACTTTTCTCTGTTATAATTATGCAAAAAGTTCTTTTCAGTCATTCAGATGATCCTTTTCTTCCTGGACGGGTTATGCATTTGATATGTAGAATCATTATTTCTTTAGATGTTATACACATTTCCATACAAATATGCTGAAAAAAATACAGCTATTCTGAATCATTGCCGACAATTAAAAAAAAATTATACAGAAATAATGTTTATTTACATTTTTATTATGAAATTATTCATTTTTTTCACTTGCTACATGTCCTTTATGTAGTACAAGCGATATTTTTTTTTGCTTAGTCTAAAACATGTGAGTGGCCTATAATTAGTATACACCTATTTACTGTCTATGAGGACAAAAAAAAGTTTATGGTTTCCCGATGCACAACTATTTCCTTACGCAAAGCTGAGTGAAATACAATGTAGTTGGTGTCGAAGGAAAGCTAAAAGTTGCTATTGTTTGAATTGCCAGTAAATAAGTGTTTTATTGTACTGAAATCGAACATAAAAGGTATCAATGTGACGTCATAGGTAAATAGTTCATCGACCTATTTGATGACCAGTAAATAGTTCATCAGTAAATAAATAGTCATTGAAACTATTAACTGGTAAACAGTCTGTTTGTAAAAAGTGTGAAAAATAGTTAATTTATCAAATAAACAATTTAATATAGAAAATACATACTGAGGTATAATAATTTTTTTTAATAAACAACATCCTGAAAGGTTAGTTGGAGTCTAACTTACAATTATGAAGGAATTGTGGATTGAAAAGCTGACAGACAATAATGCAGAACCACCCAAGACGACAGGAAGTGATCCCTATGTATTAACCCTGCTTACAGCAGACAAAAAAGTCCTTGCAGCTGGTCCACACTGCTGTATAAGTTCACATCTTATGTAGGAAACAACAAAGGATGCACAAAGATTGCTAAAAAATGTCACCCTTCCTCTAATATTTAAACTAACAGTAAAAATGTAGCTGAACTATTACTGAAAGGTGTTTGCACACACATATAAAAAGTCAATCCATATGATTAAATTTCATATATCCTGATTAGATATAAACTTACAAAATGCATAATCTAGACTGACAGCCAATTTGTACTTAATTATTCTACAATGGATACATTCAAAAATCCTCTGCATGACAGGACTTCCATACAGTGAAATTGTCTAAACCGAACCCGTTTGGGACTGAAGACTTTGTTCTTTTTAGACAAGTATTTCGTTGAAACAGGTTCAAAATATACATGTATACAAATTAGTATAAAGGATCTTAACATTGGGTTTGGTTTAGATAGGTTTTCGGTTTAGACAGGTTTGACTATATTTGATTGGTCAATCAACATTGAGCTCACATAACAATGTATACCAGGACTGAACTGGAATTTCTGAATAAATCCATTGTAGTGTGGTAAATCTACATTACATCAACTAAATGGAAAGTGGAAACTTAAAATAGATATACAAATTCTTACCTGCAGTCATCTCCTCCTGTACTGATGAGGTATTTATCATCTGATGTAAACCTTACATTGGTCACATGAGCTGAGTGTCCCACAAACTTTTTACAGCTTGCCTAAAAATTAGATAAAATATATCATGAAATTTTAAGGGAGTATGAGTGCATAGATGTGATAAGGTCAGGATGCCAATGCAGGTGATCTCCCTCCAAAAACCAGGAGATTGAGGGGTCAATGAGGGAGATTTTTTTCAGGTCGGTTTTAGTGGACGATTTTTACTCTTCGATGGAATATTATATGAGTACATAAAATGAAACTTATCAAACATGAACCATATTTTTATGATTCACTAGGCTAATTAGTCAACTGCTTATCATATAAAATACCAGTTCTCAATGGAGGGAAGATATATAGCCTCTACCCTTTCCCGATTGATATTGCATTAAACAGATCAATAAGCTCAGGGTTGGAACAGAATTTATCCTATTATCATACTTTGTCACAGTTCAAATTAGTGTAGTTAAAATAAACTCTTTGGGATTATTTCTCAATATATATAAGTGTTTCTAATATTATGAGTATACTAATATTTTTAAATTTACAAATATCTAAACAATATAAAGTAAAATCCAATAAAAATTCTTAAAAGTGATGTAACATTTCATTTCAGAAGAATTGATAGTTGATTTTAATTAAAGGTAACACCTGAAAGTTTTTTTTTTGGTCTGTTATACACACTATAAGGTGAAACAACTTTGGACATCAATTGCGTAATTGAACCATTCGAAGTTTTGACCTGGTTTGTCCATTTTGCGTCTTGAAATTGTGACTATCAGGGCTTGTAACATTAAACAAGCAGGTCATTGTTTAATATATGTGTATTACATGTCCTAAATTCCTTAACTGGGCTTTCACATGCCAATTTGACTTATGTAAACATGGTTACTCTTAAACAACTTGACGATAATTCAATCATGGCCATGTTGCTGGCGACTATAAATGACACCTGTGATTATTTAAAACAACAAAATATCATTAATTACCTTGAAGCAACTGATTGACAGGAATTATAGGGTACACAACAGTTTACTTTTCACATTATTTTTAACAAACCAAATACGGGAGTTTTACAACCAAATGCGGGAGGACAAATTTTGGGCCTAAAAACGGGAGACTCCCACAGGATCCGGGAGCTATCACATGTATGCGAGTGTCAGAAATTTTGTAATTAGAATTAAAATTCTGACCTTTTGTTTTGAAGAACTTTGCTAATAGAACAACATGAGCAGAAAATTTTGAAAATCAATGTAAGAATTTTTTAGATATAAGACGTCAAAATTTTAGCGGGAAACAGTTCTCTCAGGAGTTTTCCTTCATTTTCCATTAGCTGTTTATATGCCTTGAAATATATGAAGATATAATTGGAAGTTGATAAAATTTTGCGTATTGTCTTTTTTATGCATGTTAAAGTGACCTATGACCAAGATAATATGATCCATGTGCAAAAAAAATTAACCTTGTTTGAGTGGAAAAACCCCAAGGATATGGAATGCTTCTGAATTCTGACGCTCATACTCCCTTAAGTCATTTGATCAAGGCATTTTACTTTATTTGAAAAATTGTTTAAAATGTCTTTTATTGACACTGAAAATTCATGACCAAATATAAATTAATTAAAAAACAACTGACAAGCAGCAAATTTTATGTGCAAAAATCCATATAGACAGTATAAGTCAATCCTAGTTGTCAGTGGCAATATATTTTGAAGTTCTTTGAAAAATTTCTAGTAAATATACCTTTTTTGCCAAGAGAGACCACCCTCTTTGGAGATCACTGTTTTCTTTCACTATTGTCATTACACATAGAGTAAACTTACAAAGTGAAAGCACATGTCTAGAAGCACAAATTTTGATGTCCCAAGGGATTGTTTTTATCAAACCTGGTTTCACAGCATATTAATTTTTCTCTTACTTATTTTCTATAATATGAAGTATAAGAAATGCTGCAATACTCACATGTTTATCTCTACATGGGAATTCAAACAGTTTAACATAACCAAAATCATCTCCAGTAGCTAGAGCGTTGCCATGGTGAGACAGGTGAGCACAATTTACGTCTGCATTGGGGGAATCTTTTGGCCAAATTCCAACAACTTCAGGACCAACCACACTGAAAAGTACAAGTTGTATTAAATACACTTCAAGTTTCGGGAATCTGATTCAATTAAGTCTGTCTGAACCAAAACCCTTTGGTCCTGAAGATTTTGTCCTCTTTAGACAAGTGACAGTTATGCACAGAATACAAAGATATTATTGCAAATGGACTTTACAACATGTTTCATTTAGAAATCTTCCTGGTTAAGTCAGGTTTTGATTTAGAAAGCTTCCTGGTTTAGACAGGTTTTGATTTAGAGATGTTTCACTGTATTTTAAATAGAAACATGACATTGAGTAATACACAATACATCTTACTTCCAAACAAAGGTCAAATGCATTTTCTAGCAAAAACATTCTTTTCTATGCCTTTCCATTGTGATATAAAAAGTAAATAGCGATATTTTGTATTGTTTTTTGCCATGAAAAATCTCCCTTTTAAACTTAATATTTCAATTCTTAAAACTTCATAATAGTTCACAGTGAGCTCTCATTTTTAAATGTACTGATTCTTTAAATGCTAAAATATTTAGAGATGAAAAAATTCTATCAGTGAATTTCTTTCTGGTATGTTTCAAGAATAGCCCAGTGTTGTTTTGCTTGTTTATTTCATGTGAAAATTAGGGTTTTCAGCAAATATTTTTGGCAGTTTGTAACATAGTTCAGGTTCGAGAGATATATAGTTTTTAATTGATTCATAAAATTTGTATGAAAAGATGGACACTTAAAAGTTATCAATGGATATATGTCATTTGCATTGAGAAACCTTAAATTTTTTCTTCAAAATTAAACAATAATAAAACATCATTTGATTATCTCAGGGCATCAGTTGAAGATCTCAAAAGGGCAGTTTACTTGCAACGTGTAGCTGGGCCTGTAAATGGTTATTTTAGACTGTCAAATCAAGATTGACACCCTTGGATATTCAAACAATGCACTGATTTTCATGTTTTAATCTTGTATAATCATAAAACCAGACAATGAACCAGGCTGAACAGGGAACCTACTCAGTCCTCTGTTTGTGATTGGTGTAATTGATGGTCAGTTTTGGCACATCAAATCTTTTGTTATATAAATGTTGCATTTGAATATTTAATAAACATTTCAGTCCTATATAGATAAATCATGATGTATTACATGTAACTAAGCTTGTTGTACTTGAAAATAAAAATAACTTAAAAACCAAATCAATATTTTCCAATCAATTTTTACAAAATGAAATTACAGCATTTTTCATATATAAACATCAACTTATATATCAGTATTTTCATATACTAAAGGTGTCCTTGTAGTTCGACTTAACCATTATTTTCTATTCCCTGGAAAAAATTATTTCCATTTCTATAAAATTAAAATGTTTTAGGCAATAAAAAATCATTTATTTATACTTAATGAGATATTGTTTGATATGGAAAATAGACTCATATTCAGAATAAATACCTTGTCCAATCAACCCATGTTATTTTGTCTATAATATCTTGTTTTTCTATTTTGGCTCCACTTGGTACAGCAAATACACTATGAGTATAATCTCCTGAGCTTACCTGTAAAAATTGACAGACAATATATTTTAGAGAACTACCATAGCACTGCAACTATTTATTATTATAATTAAATATCCTAATAAAAAAACTGTTACTTTCAAGTTTACTCTTTCTAACCAGGCAGGTTCTTTTATTACTAAAATAAATCAAACATTCAGCTGACATGAGGGATTTATATTTTGTTGCACTTATGGTAATTTTTTTTACATCAATTAAAATCTAGTTAAACAAACTGTACATGCATGAAGAGATCATTAAAGATTGTTTATGATGCTATTAAAAGCTTCTCACTTAGCTTGTAAATTTATTCCTTTGCATTTACAATGAACTGAAATTTCAATCTGAAGATCCAAGCCATATACTTCTTTCCAAATCCAGCTTGATGTTGTGAGGGTCAATGGGACAGGACATAGAAATATTCATCATGTGTATTTACCCAAATGTATTTAATAGCTGAGAAGTCCATTTGAATGACAAAACTATTTATTCCTTTACAGTATCCTGCTCTCTGTAGTGAGGGTCCCTGGGAAAGGTCATAACAAAATACATGTATGTATTAATTCTTTTCTTACCCTTATATATTTACTATCAGCTGAAAAATCCATCTGAAGAACAAAACTATTTATTCCTTTACAGTATCCTGCTCTCTGTAGTGAGGGTCCCTGGGAAAGGTCATAAAAATCTACAGTATTCTCTTCTGATCCTACAGCTAAATATTTCCCATCAGAGCTAAACCTGCAAAACAAATATGAACTAGAGTCAAAACTTAAACATAACACTTCTTCAAAGAAAATTATGAAACATTTAAGATACATGTAGTATATTGAATGACTGAAAAATGTCTAACTTCACAATAAGATATGTATACATGACAGTACATCTCACATGAGTTGAACTAGATATATAAAAGATTTCACCCTAAATTAGCTACAGTGTTTCAAGTGAGACCTTATACCAAAATTCTTGCAAGCAACTAAAACTTATTTACAAATTGACAGAAAAATAGGTGTTTTGAAATTGATCAATAGAAACTTTATTCATCAGAATACAGTAACTATTGATCAATTTCAATATACATGTTGGACAATAACCAGTTACACTTGGATAAGTCATTCTTTTCACACCGTCCCATTCATCATTAATCAATTTACAATAGCTATTGATGAATTTAATTGGACCTATTTTTTTCAACTTGTTTGAACTGTTTCAGCTGCTAGCAAGAATTTTTGTATAAGGTCTCACTTGAAACACTATAAATTATTAAGCAATTTACTGCCAGCAGTCAGAGAAACTTCTAAGCACCCTTTTTGGTCTTTTGATATCTTCAGTAATATGTTTAGTTGTGTAGGGTTTGAAGTATTATTGACAATTTTATTTATTATTTACCTATGGACAGGCACAAAAAATGTCAAAAATTGAATCTTAAAACATGCAGTCTTTTGTTGCAGGTCTATAAACATTTTTCTATAAAATTCAACAGTGACATGGGAAAATTTAAGTACTGTTTGCTGGGAAATATTCATGGCAGTTTTATTTTTCTGCAATTTTTGCTTAAGTGAAGAAGCACAAAAAATAAAACTGTCATAGATATTTTGATGCAAATAGGATGATTAACCATATTGACTGATAACTGTGATTTCAAGACTGTGCGAAAGAAATATATTTTGAAGCCACAAGAAAAAGGCAGCCAAAAATTCCCAGTTTACAATATTCTATTATAATTATTGATACAGAATGTACTAACTTAACATCACTTATGGCACCAGCTCGGTCTCTGCGTTTTCCCCACTTTTTCATTCCATTAACAGTTAGTACAATGACTTCTCCATTCTTCAGACCCACAGCAACCATTTCTCCATCAGGGCTAAACGACGTAGATTTGGCTGGACCTACATCTAGTCTGCCTACTAAAGCCTGCAATAAAATCAATCAATTCTCAATTAGGGCTAAATAATGTAGATTTGGCAGGACCTGCATCTAATCTGCCTACTAAGGCTGAAATAAAATCAATCATTTATACACCAGTACTAAATGATGAAGATTTGGCTGGACCAACACCTAGTCTGTCTACTTAAGCCTAAAATAAGATCAATTATTTATACACAAGGACTAAATGATGTAGATTTGGTTGGACCTACATCTAATCTGCCTACAAAAGCCTAAAATAAAATCCATCATTTCTCATTCAGGGTTAAAAAAAGGCACAAAGTCGGTTAACAGGAAGTAGTGATACAATATGGCTGAAAAGGGGAGGCGAAGTATAGGACCCCACATTGAAGCACCATATCAAATATCAAGTTGCTGTCATGCATGGTTGCTTAGAAAAATACGACGAAAATATGTATGACAGACGGACGGAAGAATGGACAGACGTAAAACAGTATACCCCCTCCTTTGGAGCAGGGGTATAGTCTGAAACAAAAGCATCAGGTATACTTCCTCAAAATAATTCTAAAGAACATCTTATATCATATCAAATCATGTAGTGAATTGGCTTGAAAGAAAATTTAGAGTATAAATTATACATTTATGAGAATATGTATAAAGAAATTCTATTAAAACTGAGAATAGTACTTATTGTAAAATTTTGTTTGCATTTATTATTGATTTTATTCATGTGGAATATAACAACCCATGCTACAAATGGTTACAAACTTTCCCCAGAGATGTGAGGTTTAGTCATGGCAAATACACACTGGTCACATTCTTTTTGCAACAGGGTCTTTATGTCTGCTTAATTTAAAAACTTCAGGGTAAACTGTACAGTTTAGTTGTATTTTTACACACAAAGTATATGATATCATGATCCTTAGATCTCATATTTCAATGGGAAACTTTTTTTGAAATTTATAGACTGTATATGAGAACATCATAATTACTTCTATACTGGTAATCTTTGTATTATTTTAACATATAAAGATTGCCAACAGTTTATCTATTGTTTATTTCAATTATTTATATGCAATCTTCATTCAACATCTTACGTGTATGAAGACCACAAATAGTACAAAACATGAAGTCAGCATAGCAACCGGCACCTGACCCCTTCATAGTGACCCAATAATTTCATTATAGTGTCTAATTGGGCGATACTGAGAATATCAGTCTATGTAGATCAAAAGAAATTCACAGAAATTACCGATAAATTCTAATATCATACTATATTTTGAAAGCTGCTCTTTGCATATGATTATTGTCATTTATATAGCGACTCTTTTCATCTATTGCTATTTCTTTTCAAAGATAATATTACTGATATTTGGTGTGTTAGCACAATAGTTCGAGTAAAACTATGTAAATAAAATTTCTTAAGCAGAATTATATACATACTCTGTTACTGAGATCCCATAGTCTGACTGTGCCATCAAAACTAGCTGTAACAAATCTAGGTATAGTTGGATGACTATCAAGTCCCCATAACTCTCCTTCAGCATGGGCAGAGACCAACACTTGTATGTTGCCATCCTTTTCACCTATTTCTATGATAGAATTCATTTTGGTTCCCACTAACAATTTACCCTGAAATATTCAAACAATATAAGTTTAAATAAGTTGTTTGTTTTACACAATAGATTATCAATGTTTTCATAAAAACAATGATGTTGCACAAAATACATGTGACTTTGAATCCAACTTATTAGTCTTGAGATAGAAGACAACCTTGCACCTAAAAAATTGTCCATTAAACTGAAGTATAATGATAAATAAATTCACACAAATATAACATCATTGTAGGCACAAGCTGCTACCTACTGAGGTTAAATTAAGAATTATTATCAAGTTGATAGCCAGAATTGAACTAAATCTGAAGAATGTACTTTTGAATCACATAAAAGGACCAATACAAGTATCTACAATTACATGCACATGATTTTTTTTTAAATCATACATTTAACCAATATCATGTATAAGGATACTATTACTGATACTTTTATTGTTACACCTAACCACACACTGTGAACTACTTTTATTCATTGATTTTTTCAGGTTTTGCTTCTGAATTTAAACACAAAATTTAAAACCCAATGATATACCATTTTCAGCTTAACTTACAAATGAAAAGACCTCAAATCCACAAACCAATGATTTTTCAGCAACCATGAAAATTAAGGGAGTATGAGTGCATTCGATTTCCTCAGGTTTTATCCACTCAAACATGGTTATTTTTTTTGCACATGGTTCATATTTTCTTGTTCATAGGTCACTTTAACATGCATAAAATAGACAATATACAAAATTTTATCAACTTCCAATTATATTTTCATATATTTTAAGGCATATAAACAGATAATGGAAAATGAAGGAAAACTCTAGAGAGAACTGTTTCCCGCCAAAATTTCGACGTCTTATATCTCAAAAATTCTTACATGGATTTTCAAGATTTTTTGCTCCTATTGTTCTATTAGCAAAGTTCTTCAAAACAAAAGTTCAGAATTTTAATTCTAATTACAAAATTTCTGACACTCGTACTCCCTTAAAACCCATGTATAAAAGTTCTCTCAGAGTATACAAAATTTGGAAATGAATAATTGAATCTGTCCTTATTTTTTTAGCTGGTTAGCATGTTTCAAAATCTAAGTATTTATTTCTGTTCTTGAGCCTTTACGGTTTTGTTTTAGATTTAAATATTTTGTCCTGAGTACAAGACATAAGTTATATATATTGTGTATTAAAATCTGTATCACAGATTATTAATTTAAAAAAAAAACTTGTCATACCCTAATTCTACAAACAGACTTAACAACGTCACTGCCTGCTCCAGCCTCATGTAATGGAAAAGCTCTCCTTCTTTTCATTTCTTGATCCCAAAGCTTCACTGGACCATTATCTTTAGATCTAGAACAATACAGAAATTCTAATTTACATACTGTAGTTTGCAATGCTTCCATTAAATATGACATAAAATTTGTCAATTCCACAATCTACACACTGGGGACAAAGTAGGTTCCCTGTTTAGTCTGGTTCTTTATATTGTTACAAATTCACGGGTTAAAAGTAGAACATGAAATTGATTTGTTGCATTAGAATCGCAATAACAGGACATTATTTGAATACCCGAGGGGGTCAATCTTGATTTGACGGTCAAAATATCTGTTTACAGGCTCCGCTACGTGTCGCCTATAAACTGCATTTTGACTGTCAAATCTACGATTTACGCCCTCGGGTATTCAAATAATGTACTGTTATTGCTTAAATATGATACATCAAAATATTGAATTTAGGAGATAGGTTTATTTATTCTCTAATTTTATTTCTGAATAGGGTTAAAATTAAGTGTTTGAATGGACTTATAAATATCATGCAGACTTTATTTAGTTACAACAGTTTTCATGTACAAAATGTAATTATTTGTATGTCAGATGTTTCATATTTGTTTTGAATTAAAATATTGCCCTTTTCAGTTCGTCTTCCATGTTCAACATGTGCCCTTTTAACCATGTTGTATACGTTATAAGTGCCCTTTTGAACTGAAGCAACATGCCCTTTTTGAATTCTGGGGAGAACACTATCTACCTGATGTGTCAACTATAGTAAAACATGAATTAGTGAATCTTGAGACTTAATTGTAAAACATTTTATACCAAGAGATCCTTTTTGATAAATCAACATATTCTGAACCTATGTCAAAATAACATCTGTCATAAGCCAAACCTTTAGTTCTAAGAGGGCATGATTTAGACAGGTTTCCCTATACAAATTACAAGTAATTAATGTTTACATAAAAAAATCAACCATTGTAAAAATTGAAAACCCATCATTTACCGGTAGTTGTTTATTATAATCTAAACAGGACCTTATGGGATTCTTTACCACCAATTGCTAACACCACAATAACTTGCAAGAGATATTCACCACCAGTGACTACATGTATAACACCATAGTAACTTAGTGAGCATCTTTACCATCAAAAGTGATCTCTACCCCCAATGACTATAAATCCACAGAAATCAACTGGGCATCTTTACCATTAATGTTATCTATGAATCCACAGTAATTCATGGAAATCATTACAAACACTAACTACAAACAATTTGTAATTGTTATACTTACCGAGGATCTTTACCACCAGTAACTATTAAACCATCTCTAAGTGTTGTAAACATGGAGAACACAGGACCAGTGTGTGCATTTGGTACAATTCTAACTAATGTGGCTTCCTGCCAAACATATACATCCCCACTAATGGCACCAGTATACGTTAAATTATTCTACAAAAAAATCAAGATTTCCATCAGAAATAAAAATAATAAATAATATGCAAATTCATAATAAAAAAAATACCGGTAGGTCAAAAACATAATGACTGGTTAGAAACTAACTAGAAGTACTATGCAAAGCCATAAAAAGAATATCACCGCACTTGTGGCCAGGCCACAAAAGAACACCTGTTTCACCTGTATATTTTAATAAACAGCTGTGCCAAGAGCGCATGATACGCCCGTCCCCACTTTAAAGCAAACTGATTAAATGATTCTTGAAATTAAAAACTCCATATGAACAAACATGACAAGGGACTTCTGATATGTATCAATTACAGGGGTTAATCCCACCTTTTTATACCCAGGGTCCTGTGCCTTTAAAATTGGGAAAATTCATGCGATTGAATCAAAATTGGGAAAAAGTAGTTATTTCAACAGTTGATTTGTATAAAAAGTGCTTTCTTTTTACTCTCTTTTTTACTGCAAAGCTTGTTCACGTTATCATGAATGAATAAAGAAATCACATTATCAAGGGTTTTACTGACGGTGCAAGTAAATAAAAAAAATCCAAACTCTGATCAGAGGAATCAAAATTTTATAAATTTTCAACTGGAAGTCAAAATATATAGCCTAACATATTGAAGACTGATTGAATTTAATGTACGTAGTGAGTAAAACAAACAGTTCTTTTCACTCACTTTGTTAGTAAAAATTACTAAAACAGCTTTTATTGCATAAATTTTTTTGCTTTCAAAGTTATGAATCCATTGGGTGCCGTTTTTGGCAATTTCTACTTCAAATTGTGCAATGACATGACCTCAAAGAATAGACAATCTGGTACCCAATACTTTACGAAAGTAAGTGTAAAACAAACCGGAAATGTAGGAACCAGAGCATGCGTTCGGTATTTCTCTTGATCTTTCATTTCCGTATTAAGAGGTGACTGGTTTACTGAAAACTGATAGTTGCCAGTATATTTCATTTAAACAAATCGCGAAACTAAAACTATTTTAACGATGTTGTTGGACATAAACAAAATTGGGAATTTTATATTTTATAATTTTATATCTTGAAATTGGGAATAATTATGTTTTTTGCCCATTGGGAATGGGGCCGAAATTCGGCCCCTAAATGCACTATAGATTAGGCCCTGAATTATTTCATCTGATGTTAAACAGTCAAAAATGTATATTGTTTTAGGGGTAGTGATGTCTTAAAATAAAAGAATATTGATGTGTAGACAGAAATTGCAATTTCATACTTTTTTGAAATAATCAAAGTACTATAACTCTGGAATGAAAAATCCATCGACAAAATAAAACAATAGGGAGCTTCCTCTCGTCATACCCAACAATCCTGCAAAGTTTCAAGAAAAATGATCATAGTGTTCTCTAGTTAGAGTACGACATGTGGACGAAAATTGCAATTTCAAGCTTTTTTGAAATAATCAAAGTCCTATAACTCTGTAACGAAAAATCCAACGACAAAATAAAATGATAGGGAGCTTCCTCTTGTCAATCCCAACAATCCTGCAAAGTTTCAAGAAAAATGATCAAAGCATTTGATCAAAGCATTCTCTAGTTAGAGTACGACATGTGGACGAAAATTGCAATTTCAAGCTTTTTTCAAATAATCAAAGTCCCATAACTCTGGAATGAAAAATCCGACGACAAAATAAAACGTTAGGGAGCTTCCTCTTGTCATACCCAACAATCCTGCAAAGTTTCAAGGAAAATGATCAAAGTGTTCTCTAGTTAGAGTACGACATGTGGATGAAAATTGCAATTTCAAGCTTTTTTCAAATAATCAAAGTTCCATAACTCTGGAACGAAAAATCCGACGACAAAATAAAATGATAGGGAGCTTTCTTCCGTCATACCCAACAATCCTGCAAGGTTCTAAGAAAAATGTTCAGAGCGTTCTCTAGTTAGAGTACGATGTGTGGACGGACGGACGGACAGACGGACGGAAACCGGTATACCATAATACGTCCCGTCAAAGACAGGCGTATAAAAACCTTCCATCACACAAACATCAAAAGTCCAATAAACTCCTCTTGATTTTCCTACACCAGAAATTTACTGCATCATACTCAAAATAACATGAGGTGCTACCTTTTTGTAAAGTTTTATTGACCTCCAATAAATCACATTTGAGGAGATGTGTAAATATACAACAAAGCAAAAATATCTGAAGTCATATTATCTCCCCTTCATTATGCAAGACCTTATTTATCTGCCTTCAAGCCAATCTTAAGTTTGTGTACCAAATTTTGTAAAATTTAAGTGAAATTCAACATACCGGTACCATGTAGTAGAAGATGTGCCTACAATCTCTGAAACAAAGGTGCATAGTTTTCCTACTTCAGATTATCACCTCTGTCTGAAGTATCTCTCAAAAATGCAAATAGATATGATGTCACAGTGTGAAATACATCTGGGTGTATAAGACATCACAGGGAATAGGATGTGGTAAATCAAATATGGAAGAACAGTAACCCCCTCACTTATAATGGCCAAAAATTAATAAAATAGGATAAAACATGTAACTTGTCACACCCATACAAATACACTAGAAGACCTCTTTTTAACTCGTAAGCCGAAGGCGGAGAGTTGTTAATATGACAAGAAAAAATCACGTGAGGCTTCAAGCTTATTAACAGCTCTAAAAGATGATCTTTGTGCTTCCGATAAAATATAGTGAATAAGTTTCTTTCAAAATCGTATACATTGTGTGTTTAAGTTATATTTCTTCATTTTCTTGAGTTGAAAACGGTGTTGTTATATTAAATTGAAAACAATATGCATGTTTATCAAATTAGTCGTTTTTTTATATTGCGTCTCGGATCAACGAGCCTGCCGCGCAGTAATTTGTCAAAGATGAAAATAACATTTGTTTACCTGTGATATGTGTACTGCATATATTTATAGCAATGAAATCGACATACATACGAAAGTAAGTGAGAACCGAACCGTCAATCAAAAGAACGAACAATCCATGGACAATGGCAAAATCAGACACACTAAGAAACAAGGACATCATTTGAGTACGGGACAAAAAAGAAAAATGAAGACACACATACAGATGAACAACACGGCCCCAATAAAAAACCATGGGTGAGATCAGGTGTACCGGTAGAGTAAGCATCTCCAGCTTCTTATAAGACACCCGCCGTGTTGAACATGTCAACTCCGGTAGTAAAGTCGAATCCGATAGAGGAAAAACAAACTTTAAAAGTTGTAGAGGGAAAGATCTGTTGTCATCTGGGAAACAGATATCCCATAGCGATCCACAAGATCGTGATGTCGACCGTAAACCTTCTGTAGTGATGACTTTAAGTTTTTTGTAACGTACCCTTGTTTAAGTAGTCTATTTGTAAGCAACTGAGCTCTATCAAGGAAGTCACTGTAATGACCACAAACCCTTGAGTAGCGAGTGAGTTGTGAGATGTAAACTCAATATGCTGGTGCTTTTGGAATGTTGCTACAAAGAAAAGGGAAGTTGACTATTGGAAAAGTGAAGTCATCGCGTTTGTCATGAAGGCTAGTTTGTAATGTACCTCTGTTGCCAATTTCAAGATGAACGTCAAGGAACGAAGTCGATGTGGAAGTATCTGTAGTATCCTTAATTTCAAGCTCTTTTGGATAAATAAGATGAAGAAAATCCTAAAAGCAAGGGTTGTTTATTGATAAAATATCATCTATATAACGGAAGCTGAAATTAAAGGACTGGGCCAGTTTTTTGTCTTTATTTTGAAGAAATTTTTTTTCACACAATCCCATTATTTTCACGTACATGTATTACGGAATAACGTAATACATGCAGACGTATGCAGCAGTTCTTTGGTTGACTACGAAGTTTTGCAACGTGTAGATTTTCAGGGCTTTCGAGTTTCAGCTCCATCGGAGCTTTGATTCATGTGTGCAATAATCATTGAAAAAGCCATTTCAACGCTGCACTACATGCTATGTGTCTGACTCACTAAAAGACCTTTGTAAAAGTTAACATATATTAAAAAACATGTATGAAATTTCATTCAGTGCATTTGGAGAATGCGGATTCACACTCCACTAAAACTACATTAATCCAGAAAGAAAAGATTTCCAGAAAAACAGTTTGAATTCTAAGAAGAGAAACAGTAGTTTTTTTCTGCAGAAAGTTTTACTTACAGCACCAAAAGCAACACATAACATGGTCAGCATTTTCTTTGGTTCCACACCAGTTCCAGCACTGGTTAATATTCCTTTCTTCCCTGTCAGTTCACTTCCAGTAACAGACCAGAATTTTACATGTTTAACACCCACTGAAACAAATTGACTGTCAGAATCTGGACGGAATTCAGCACTAAATATTCTCTGTGAATGACCTAAGACAGTGGCAACTTTAGCACCTGTAAATGTAAATGGAAGCTTTGATAATAAATAAAAAAAATCAATCAATCAATCAATATGACTACTATGATGGAGAGGACTGTTTTAAGTTCATGTTCATAGTCAGTATATTTGTGTCACTAAAAATTGACCTGACATGAGCCTTAGACAAAGCAACAATCCCAATTATTGTCCCTTGTCTATGACCTTAATGGTCTATCTGTTCCTATTGTGCAACCAATCTAGCAATTTCATTAATCCAAAGGTGTGATAAAACTGACCTATACCTATAGCTTCAGAGCAACATATATTGTAAAAATATTTGGAGACTTGCTATTGTTAACTATTCTTAAACAATCAAGTCCTTTGAATTGTCTAACAATACTATTGTATATCAATCTGTAAAGGCCTGGGGAGGTTTTACCTTGAATTTCATATTCAAGATAATATTTCCAGCAACTATTTATTAAATTCTGCATGCATAAAATATAATTATGCCCAAAAAATGTTTTGATTTTGAGTCAAGATATTGAAATATTCAACCCTCCTTAATTTAATTGAAGCTTTTGCCTATCTTTATGTAGGCAATAACAACAAAATTTCATCTAAATGCAGCTAAAATCTACCTGCAAATTTGCACCTGGAATAAAAAAAAACAAAAAATATGCATCGACAATATCCTACCTTCTTGCCATCTCCACACAGTAATATTATTATCTAAACCAACAGATACTAAAAATTTCCCTGAACAAGAGAAATCTAATGCACAAACTCCTCTATAGTGACATCCTCTCAATATAGATTTGGTTTCCTTGGTAACAGCATCCCAAATATGGATAGATGGCGGGTCTCCAATTTGACCGGTAGCTACAATATTGCGTAGTTTTGGATACTGGTTTACTGTTAAACATATAATGTCATCAGTGTGTTTCAGGTAAAAACTCTGTTGCCCTGAAATCAATGAATAAGAAATTAGATGTACAGAAACTTATAACAAAGATTCATGTAGCATGGATTCAGATTAGACAATGCTAAATGTAACAAGTACTCTGACTGAACAATGCCGAATGCAACATGTACTCTGATTGGACAATCTTGAATGTAACATGATCTCTAATTGCACAACACTGGATTAATAACATCAATGATATGACTGAAGATCTAATATTGACAGCACATTTAAACTTGGGGCGAGAGGATTATAACACTGACTGTCAGTTAAGATATTAAATTGGGTTAAGCTTGTTAAACATCACTGTTACTCAAGATGTGAAATCTATAATAATACATGAGCTGAGAAATCACAAATTAAAAACTGTATTCTAAAGTAATAAATGAGCAGTGTAAAGGTTTTGAATTCAATAATAAAATATGAGTATATCACTCACCAGTAGACAAGTTTTGTACAATGCCTGCCCCTGCAGCATGGAAGACAAAATCTGTTTCATTGTTCACAAAGTACAGATTATTCCGAGAATCAAAACCTCGGTAACCATGCACATAATCTAGCTTCAAGTCCTATAAAATATAAATACTACTTTATTTGGCAAATCATACACATTTACATGTATAAATATCATATTTACTAAAAATATTTCTCAAGAGGAATCCAATTTACAGTAATATTACACTACTGGACAAAAATGATTAATTTACGAGTGCTGAAAATCCATGCAAAATGTTTCACTCATTTGGATTGATTGATTGATGTTTTACGCCAACTTCAGCAATATTTCAGCTATTTTGTGGCGAGAACTGTTAAATATATTGAACAATTTCACTCATTTGGAAGAAATCAAATAGAAACCTGGAATGTATTTTAATTATTTCAATTTTTTAAATCAATTATCTTGTTTGTATCTTTCAGTTTTGAAAATATCCATAAAATCTACAGAACTTTCAACACATATTTTAAACTACAACTTTTGTGAATACTGCATGAAATAATGTCAAAACTTACTGTAACTTGTGTCATTTTCTTTCTCTTTGACCCTGATGATGGTAGTTCTGCTCTCTTCACTTTGGGAGGTTCAGGAGCATTTCTGCTGACACTTGGTCTAAAAAATTAAGTTTTCAGTACTGTAAAAATGCTTACATTAATGCTACAAATACAGTTTGCAGTCTGAATGTTCACATGAGATTAAGGTCCTTACATTTTTATGTTCACATCAAGATCCTTGGGTTCACATCAGATTTAGACCCATTATTTTATTTTTTCATATCAGATTTAATAGAAAATGCCTGTTAATTTTGGATCTTAAAAGAGTTTTGATATATCTCCACTGAAAACACAAAATTGTTGAATCCACCAAATTACATTGTGATATTATGCTTTATCAAATAAACTGCAATTTATTTTATGTCCAACTTGAAAATTGCTAGTATTACTTAAATTATACAATTTTTTTTGAAATACAAAATCTGGTTACTGCAAGTCCCAGCATCCAGTCACATATATGGATTAGTTTGTTTAATAGAGATTATCATAAAAAGAGTGATTTTTATTGATGCTACATCTATTACTTACTTGGTAACTTCAACAGTTTCCTGTAGATGTGGTTTGACACCTTCTTTTTCCCTTATAGGATTGGCATATATCTTTGTTCCATAGTCCATATTCTTCTCTCTTTCTACATCACTATCATAGCCTGTAAAGTAATACATTCATGATGTATTGCTATTTCCTTTTTTCACAAGCTAGCTTACTTAATATAATTAATTGATAGAAATCGCCTGAAACCATCTGCATCAAAGCATGTAAATATTAATAAAATGTTTGATTTTCACAGCACAGTAAATATCTTTAAAAAAACATTAATAAAGTCTTGATACAAGCCGAGCCAGCTTTAAAATTCAACAAACCAAACATTTTTAAAAAGGACATGACTCTATTAAAGTAGCTGCTCAATTACTCCAAGTAGGGGTTACCATCAACCTCACATGCAGAGCTTAAGTTGTTATAGTTGTGTACATGTATCAAATACAGTTTAACTTTGATGGCTAAAAATGCAATAACTTGAACACCATGGATGTCTCAAACCATTTTTCTGGACCCTTTGCTTGAAATTTAACACAGTTTGACATAGATATCTTGAACACCCTCTAGCTCAAAATCTTTTCACCGGGCCCTTGAGTGATCGAGTCATCACAGTTCGACTGCATTTCAAATTTTCA